>JAQFZC010003380.1:0-18975 GCA_034695205.1 Dicyrtoma fusca
AAAAGTGTTATTTACTAGTTTTGACCGTTTTGAAAAAGTGTTATTTACTAGTTTTGATCGTTTTGAAAAAGTGTTATAGGTATACTAGTTTTGATCGTTTTGAAAAAGTGTTATAGGTATACTAGTTTTGATCGTTTTGAAAAAGTGTTATATACTAGTTTTGATCGTTTTGAAGAAGTGTTATTTACTACTTTTGTCACATAATGGTATTTTCCATTATGTGGACTTGGGACATATTGCAATTAAGCTGAGACTGGACTTGGGACAGATTGCATTTACACAGACGATATGTATATATACATACATTTCGCTGTATAATATAGTACCTATATAGACGCATGCCCATTATTGCTTGAGTGCAAAGTAACGCGTGGGAAAAGTAGGTTAAGATTGATAAAATGACGCATATCCATAAAAGCAGAAAAAGATTCAAAACATCCTTATTTTTACAACACACAATTACGACCGAAAATCTTGTTTTGAAATCAAAATTTTGTATGAAATTTTGTCAAAAAAGTACTAATCAAAGTTTTGCAAGTTTTAACAAATTACACATTACATGGCATTGTATATTTTAATATAAATATAATGCAATTCCATCCATGTTATGCAAGGCATTAAAAAGTGCAAATTCCGGTTTTGTGTGATTTCTAAAAGTTAAAATCAAAGTTGTGCGTGCACGCTTTGATTTTGAAGAAGCAAAAATCAATGTCCTGAAAATTTAAAAAAAAGTTCAAATCCAATATTTGCATGTTTTAAAAAGTGCAAAGTTAGTTTTTAAAAGGGCTTAATGGGTAGTTTAATGCATTGTAAAGAAAATTGGTTAATTGTTTGCCCATGTTGAGGTTTCATGGATACTCGTCATTTTTCATATTATTATGTAATATGCTTGTCTGCGCATCACTTTACTTTTAAACACAATACTGAATACGGGTCATTTTGCAACTTAAACAACGATTTACGTTGAGAATTCATAAAATTTTAATTCTTGCATGGCAGGAAATTGCAAATGCCATCTGAAGACTCATGTCAACTTTTAACCAGTAAATCTGCACCGGATATTTTATTAGTATTCTGCTACGGGCACGTCTCTAAATTGTAATTTTAAATTATATTATGATTAAAGGTGGTGGTTGAATAAATATTGCATTGAAAAAATGGATTTTCTCTCCTTGTGTTTTGTCGCACAATTTTCCTTCATAGTTTATAATGTAAGTAATTTAAGTTTTTACTTTCACTTTTTGTTTATTTATTTATTCTTTCGTAATTTTTTGCACACATGATACATCATTATTGTGAATTAGAATATTATTGAGATTTTTTTAGACGAATATAGGCGTCAGAACAAATGCAAGTTTCTCAATGTTTGTCTGGTTTCCGCTCACAACTTCCTTTAGCTTTAGCCTCCTTTTCATCTTGCTTTTCGGGCCCATTTTTATCTTTGGTAGGAAGGGGACAGTTACGATGGCACTGCCTATTATTACTAGAATCTTGAGATTTTCTTTTGCACTCTTGGGTCATGGAGTTACGCTGCTCTCCTGGCTCTGGTTTTACGCTATCTTTCTTACCAGCATCAGCCTTTTCTGATTCTGACCGTTTGCGTCCTTGGCCTTGTTGCTCTTTTGAATTTTCTGGAAGAATCCCGCCATATTTACACTTTTTTGCTAGTCCTTCCTGGGCATCATGATCATTACTGGAGCGACCCAGCTTGTTTATTTTTATTTCCCCATGTGCATCAACGGACCCTTTAGTACATCTCTGATGGGGCACATTTGGACTTTGGCTCTGCTTATAAAATTCAAGATTGCAAGGGCGATCATCTCTAGTGTCAGAAGTTCCCTCTTGATGGCGCTTTGAACTCTCGCAGGTTGATTTCAGTTTGGCTTTAAGCTGTTCATGTTGTTCGGTCGAACTAGTGGCCAACCCTTGTGCTGGGTCATGTTGAAGATCTTGGTCTTGGGCACTGTTAATGTCAATACAAGGGCCCTTCGGCGAATGGCGTCGCTTAGGAACTATAAGTACTTGAATTTCATCCTTTAAAATGTTCTTGAGTCGCTCTTGGCTAGATTTTTTACGAGGTTTTTCAACTGCTGTAACAAAGGCTGGTTCAGCGATGGGCTTTGGGTGTGGCGGACTTGAAGACAAAAAAGATTTCCTTGAAATGGCATCCGGTGCAGAGGTAGTTTGCGCAGGCGCTATCTCCGGCGCTGGCAGGTACAATGGCGCAGGCTTTAGTTTACGCGGTAAATTAATTTCGCGCTTCGACTGCAATCTATCACCTACTAGCATTGGCGGAGGCGGAATACCACTACTACTAGTTTGCGATAGTTTCTCTTTCTCCTGGTCTGGGTTAGAGTCAGGCGTCATTGTTTTCGCGGGCAAATTTTGAATTTTGGAGACTTTTGCAGGCTGAGCTTGACCACTACCGCCACTACCGGTTCGTGTGCGAACTTGGATTTTCCCAGTCTTTTCTACAGATTCTTTCTTTCGTTCTTGGGGTATTGGTGGTTTTTGTTGTTTTTGAGGATGTTGTTGTTTTTGCGGTTTTTGTTGTATTTTTGGTTGCTGTTGTTTATGTGGTTCTTGTTTTTGGGTCTCAAAATCAAAAAGTGACGGGCCAGTTTGAGTTTCATGAGCACTAGTCGTGGTTGTAAAGGTTTTAGTGGGCTCTGACTGAATTTGTTTCGCTAGTGATTTGTTACTAGGACTTAGCTTTGTTGTTGTGGGATTTAGTGGAGGATTTGGAACCTTTGAACCTTCTATTTGTTTCGGAGCATTTATTATTGTTTGGTCCAAAATTGGTGGTTTTGGTGTTAGTTTTGGTCCTGAGTCGATAGGATGGTCACTTTTAATATTTTGTACATTGTATTTTATTGGAAGAACTCGTAATTCTTCCTGGAGTGGCGGTTGGGGTTTTGACGAAAAAACTATTGGCACGTGCACTTCAGTGGTTGGAACTGGCGCTGGCTCTGGTTCTGGTTCTGGTTCTGGTGGTGGTGACGTAGGTTTAGGCGGCTGCACTGTGGTAGCGAATACTATTGGAACGTGACCTACTTCGGTTAATTCTTTCTCTACATGGGGTGGTAGTGGTTTCTTAGGCTTGATAGATCCTTTACGGGATATTGCTTCATAAGGCTCGGGTTCAACTTTGCCTACAGTTAGCAAAAGCAATCGTTTTTTAAAAACTATTTTTTAAAAACTTCACATATCCTTCTTGGAACTGCGTGGTGTACAAATAAAAGAAAAATCTGATGTGTAAAAAATGTCTGTGTTTGAAATTCTGATGTAAACTTACGCTGTTTTCGTTGTTGCTTGAGTGCCCATAGAATTGCTCGAAGAAGAAGGTAGATTGGGACGGCGATAATTGCAATACATGTTAAAGCAACTGTCCTTTGGTAGATTTCATCCGAGTCATCGTAGCCTAAAGTCAAATAATTTGGGATTTACAAAGCACTATAAGTAGACTATAAACTTGATTAGAATTAAGCACAAAGTTTAAAATTTTAATAAAATTATGCCAGCCTTAGGGCACAGAATGCAATTATGCAATTCTTCGTCTCAACCACTATTTACCTTTTATCGCCAAAGGATCATTAAAGTAGTCGTAGTCATCTGCTTGGGAAACCATTTTTTTTGTGTAATAATATTTTTTTATTTAATCAACCGACGAACTGTTTGAGGCTTTCCGTTCTTTGTTTTTTCACTCCAGCAGCCGCCGGCAGCCAATATGCAATTCAGTAATGATTAATGACCCATTTAGTACTACACCAATACCAATAAACCAAAAACGTATCCTAAATAATTTTCTTTGCTCTTCTAGATTTTAGATTTTTAGAGTGTACACTACTGTGAACTTGAACAACTAATCGTATTCGTATAGCAATAGTTTATGGTATGGTTAGTAGCAGGCTTTGAATTATTTTTGAAAAATTGAAAAAAACAGTCCAATGTCCAATAATTGTTTCAATGAGTTTTACTTTTACATTCAAATATTTTTAAGATAACTTTTTGTCAATACTAGAAGACGTTTAATGGCTTTAGCCATTTTTCTACAAAAACAAATTATTTATCGAACAAAATAAAAAAATTATTAATACCCTATGATTGATTTTTCACATAAAAATCTATTAACAAAAATACTCAACTAGAATTATTAAGTTTTATGTTTTCTGGAGTTCTTGGCTTCGACGTAACAAAAAACCAAGGCAGGTCAGGTACCTTATTATTTATTGCTGTGCAATGCAATGGCTGTGCTAAAATTGTGGTATTGGAATAATTAAATTTTTATTAAAACTCTAGCAGTGCATTGCAGAGCAGCAGCGGTGCCTCACCCCATACTTTTAAAACTTTGCCGATTTGAATGCAAACGTTGCCTCGCATTTTATTGGGCCTCAATTTCCATGTCCATTTCCATTTCCATTCCCAAGTAGAATGTAAATATGTGTATAGACATAGCATAGCAGGCAGGTGGGTGATCATAGTACAGATTTATGTACAGTCGACAGAAACTGTAGGTTCTGTATGATTGTATACATACATAAGTATGCCTGCCGTGCCGTAGAATGTAATTACAAAGGGAAATGGGAGATGTGAATGGAAGGAGAAAAATGTCAAATCAAATCCAATGAAGGAGTGAGTCGAGTGGGAAGGAAAGAGCGGCAGGGAAGTAGAAGAAAAAAAAAGTTTTATTGCTCTCCAAAGTAAACTGATGCTACAGTTAGTTCTCTTACGATTAGTTTTTTTTTCTTCTTCAAGTGAAAGTACCTACCTATGCTATGTACACCCATCCACGTACTTGAGAAAGCCCCCGGAAAATGTTATTGAGCTCTTAAAGAGAAAGCGTGGGGAAAGTTTATTGTATTGGAAACCAACGTCAAACGTCGTGGGAGCGTTCATAAATTTCGTGCCATGTTTGAAAAATTTTGCCATTTTTAACATTACATGGAATTTGAAATAATTTTTAGGAAATCCCACTTTTTCGAAGATAATTTATGCACGGGCCCCTCCCACATCTCACTAGTTGCAGCCAGTGATTTAAAATTCAGAGAGAGAAATCTAGAGAATACACGCTCGTATAAAGAGAAAATTGATGGTTTGCATTGGATTTTGGGTGAAAAGAGACAAGAATCCTTTTGATTGAACGGCATCCTCATAAAAATCGTGTAGAATCCTTTTTATTTTTTCACAAAAGTGTGTTCTCAGAATACACATATGTATGTATAACGTTTGTCCAATCTTGTAAGTAAACAAACACGGTTTGAATAATCAAATGCGTAGGCATAGCTACTGATCATATTTCATACATGAATTTCTGGAAAATAATAATTCTATAGATTTCTATAATAGGAAATAGGGCAATTTTTTTAACAATTTATTTGAATGAAAGTCTCGTGTAATTGAATTTGTCAACAACTTTTGAAGTTTGATACGAATTTATTCCCAGCAGCCGGTAGCCAGAGCCAGCTCATTATTTCATAGACTTTTTAGAGTTTTTTTCTTCTTTCAATGAACGTTACTATGGACTACGTCGTATTGTATGACAAATTTTATTCGAAAAAATGAACGATGCATGAATGGAGCAGAAATATTATTATAGAATTGGCTTTATTCAAAAATTAGTATTGGAAAAATATCTCAAGTAATTACTGCTTTTGACAAGGAAGTTGAAGTAGTGTATTCGGTTACATAGCGACCGTCCTTGGCAACTTCAATGGCTCTACGAACGCACAGGGAAGCAGAAGTAATTTGATTTCTATTTCAATAGAAATTTAGGATCGCATGGGGAAAGTAACTGAGAATGAAAGGAGCCCACGTAGAGACTGCTAAATATGGCATACTCGACTGACGCCCTTAACTACTAAATACTAGATACTAATTGATTAGCTTCTTTTATTCTATTCTGCCATTTTGGAAAGGGTAAAGGTCATGGCCTGATTTTCCAGCTTCATTTATAGCGTCAGCATATAATGCTGCCAAATACAAGGAAATATAGAGGTCTTGTAACAAGGATAGATAAATGACGGTACTTTATTATACGCTTGATTGGAATACTTTTGGAGGCGAAAGCGCATCACATTTTCTGGGTGAATGCCACACAAAATGCTATACATACAAGCATATAATTTTCGCTTTTTTAAATGTGTTAAACAACGTTTTTTTTTTCACAACGAGTACTACCACTATCATACTTGAAACGTTTCCAATTGCTTGAAAACACCTTTTGTGCTTTTTAAAAAAGTGTCATTCCACACGTTGAGCTTTTTAAACTTTTTCAAAAACGTATAAAACGTTTCTTTTGGAACTTTTTAAAACTGTGCAACAATGCTTGTTCAACTTGTTTTTTGAGAAAAAGGTTATTAAACATAATTCGACTACCTTTTTCAAAAGCTTAAAATCATTTTTGAATTTTCTAAAACAGGATATAAAATGCCTTTTGACTAGATTTCTTACAAATTATTAAGTAAAAAAAAGAAAAAGAAAAAAGGAAAAAAAAAGAAAGAAAGAAAATAAAATAAAAGAAAAAAGAAAAAGAATAAAAGGTTGCCATTTGCAATTTTCACAAAAGTTTGGTTTTGGTTCCGTTTTTAAAATATATTATACTACCACACACAAAAATTGAAATTGTGTAGCAGCTTCTATAAAAACTAAAACACATTTTCCCATGAGACATTTAAACAAAATGCAGCCTATAGATTGCTTTCTCTTACGTATAAATATGTATATCCATAAAAGTTTGTATGTGTGTCCGTTGCCAAGTGACAATATTTCTGCATTTTATTATGCTCGATCTCAAATCAAGATACCATTGTTCGTCTACCTAATTATAAGGGAAGAAAAATACGTTCCAGTGTTCTACAAGGTCTCTATCACAGCCATCATTTTCATCCCTTTTTTCTCGCTGTCTCTCTCTCTCTCTTTCAGATTATACAAAGTGGACGCATAAAAGTGAACAAGCATTCATAATGAGATTCAATGATCCATAAAAAAGAGCCATGAATCATCATGGACTCAGAGACGGGTAGATACAGTATGTATCCAGTCACTATGTATGTATACAGTAACTTGTTTTATCTACTATATAGACTATTAATAACTTCAAGGGTTGTGCAATGCAAAGCATGGCTTGCATTGGTTCTACGATGCGATGCGATGCGATGCTAAAGATGTGATCGCAGGGAAGCCTTTTCGGACTCAGAGCAAGTTATAAAGTTTGGAAAAAGCTAATGTTTATCTTTCCAAAAGTGCATGGTAAACACGGTGTACTGAAGTATATGCATCCATTATTCATTATGTATGTATGCGTGGGTATAAATATGCATATAGCCGTAATGCAAAGCCATATAGCAAAAGCCATTATGGGTGTATATATCGATGTTTAAGATGCAAAAAGACGCGTATCAATAAAAACTCAAAAAGGGCACACAATTAACCAGCCTTCTTTACACTTTGATTAAATCAAGTATTTATGTAGTACTGTATAAAAACTAATTTTTGCACTTTTTAAAACATGTGAAGCTTTGACTTGTACTTTTTGAAACCATGCATAACTCTGATATACACTTTTTTAAGACATGCGTAACCCTGATTTACACTTTTTCAAACAACGAAAAACTAAGATTTGCACATTTTCAACCGTGCAATACTTCGATTTACACTTTTTGAAACAATGCAAAACCTGGATTTGCACTTTCTTAGAACATGGAAAACCCCGATTTATACTTTTCCAAACAGTGTGAAACCTGGACTTGCACTTTCTAAGAACATGGAAAACCCCGATTTATACTTTTCCAAACAGTGTGAAACCTGGACTTGCACTTTCTTAGAACATGGAAAACCCCGATTTACACTTTTTAAAACTATGCAATACCTGAATTTACACTTTATTTAAACATGGAAAACCTCGATTTACACTTTTCCAAACAATGTAAAACCTGGACTTGCACTTTCTTAGAACATGGAAAACCCCGATTTACACTTTTCCAAACAATTCAACACCTAGATTTGCACTTTCTTAGAACATGGAAAACCCCGACTTACACTTTTACAACTATGCAAACCCTCGGTTTGCGCTTTCTAAAAGCGTACTAAACATGTGTTTACAATCTTTAAAACTTTGCAAATTATGGGTTTGCACTGTTGCAAAACGGGCGAAGCCTCAATTTACACAATTACTCAAAATTGGGAAAGAATGAGTCTTTTTCTGCTTTTATGGAAATGAATCATTTTTTATCTTAACGTTTTGCTTCCGCGTCACTTTGCACCCTAAGCAGCGATTTTTGCTGTGTGCACAGAAAATCAATTCTGATTTCTTTTCATACATTCATACCGTCAATCTTGTATTGTAACTTTCCAAAGTTAGAGGATAGTTCCTTTTGCACCTTCACCTTTAGCCTTTTTGCATCGCATCATAAGTAGCAGCCAAACTACTACTGCATGCATAATACGAGATTCCTGCTCCCTTTCTTGGGTTTTTATCTCCGTAAATCAATGTCGCCTGTATCACTCTGACTGGGATATCAAATCAAAGACTATTTTAATGTGTGGCTATGCACATATAGGATGGGACGCTGTACGTATGTGCCGGGAAACATTTATCATTGTCGCTTTCTCCATTTCCACGTTCACGCGTCCACTCGCCAAGTCAAAGCCCTGTGCAAATTGCAGCGAAACTAGAACACGCGCAGCTTAAGAAGCAAAATTAAATCCAGAACTTTGCATAGGCATTTAAAGCACACTAACACATATATCTTTAGAAGATATAGTTACGGTTCAATTTTGTTAAGCTATTCAGACCTGGCAAAACCATTGAAATAATGCTTTTTAAAAGTGCGTATTTAACAAATTAGCTTCTTCAGAAAGATCAAAACTAGAAACCAGGATTTTTAAAAACATTGAAAACTGGTAACTAGCACTTTCAAAAGGGTAAAAAATACAGATTAACATTTTCAAAAGATCAAAGCTAGAAATGTACTTTTTCAAAAAAGTTCAAAACTAGTAACTAACACTTTGAAGAAGGTCAAAACTAGAAATCAACATCTTTAAAAATATTCACAACTGGTAACTAGCACTTTCAAAAGGGTAAAAAATACAGATTAACATTTTCAAAAGATGAAAGCAAGAAATGTACTTTTTCAAAAAGGGTCAAAACTAGTAACTAACACTTTCAAAAAGGTAACACCATAATTTAATATTTTTAAAAGATCAAAATTAGACGTCAATTTTTCCAAAAGATCAAAACTATAAATCAACATAAATTTTATACTGATGTAAAGCTAATTATGTAAATGGTTTTGAAAAGATGCAAAAATTTGTACTACTACATTTGTTTGAACGAAGCAATTTGTGATTTACGTATTTTGAAAGTGAGCAAAATATTCTATCTCCATGTTACGGGAACGCTGAAAAGTGTAAAATATTTTATTTACTTGTTTTGAAAAGGTGCAAAACTGTGTGTAGGCATGTTTTTAAAAAGTTATGCTTTTTTTCTTTGAAAGGCTTTCAGATTGTAAATCATGAGCGCCTCTGCAACATGACTTGACTAGACTTGTTCACTTAGTTCAAAATTTGGAATACAGTCATTTTTCAAAGGTATTTTAACAGTGGTTTTGTTTTTAAAAAACTTATTTTTAACAATTTTTGAGCGCAAAAAGCGTACATAGGAGTTTAAAGACACTTAAACTTCGTTGGATTAGCTCCTCTCAGTTTAGATGCGAGTACAACTTTCCACACATACAACATTTTGTGCCACAATATTTCTCCAACATGTGTTACTTTCCCTTTCAGAATTAACCAATTAGGAGCTGACGAACCATAGAACGAATGCTCTAAAAAAGTGTTTATTTAATGAATTAACTTATTCAAAACGGTAAAAACTGGTAAATAACACTTTTTCAAAACAGTCAAATCTATAAAATAACACTTTTTCAAAATGGTAAAATCTAGTAAATAACAATTTTTCAAATTGTCAAAACTAGTGAATAGCACTTTTTCAAAACGGTCAAGTCTAGAAAATAATACTTTTCAAAACTGTCAAATCTATTAAATAGCACTTTTTCAAAACGGTCAAATCTAGAATATAACACTTTCAAAACAGTCAAATCTATTAAATAGCACTTTTGTAAAACATTCAAATCTTGTAAATAACCCTTTCAAAAGTTCAAAATCTACAAATTAGACGTTTAAAAAGTGGTCAAAACTAGAAATAACGATTTGCAAAAACATTCAAAACTAAGTACCTACATTGCCGTTGCAAAAAGGTTATACGCTGGAATTTTGGAAACCTTTGCCATGCTACGCTTAGCAATAGGACTGCACGGGCGTGCTACATTACTTTTGAAGGAGCGTTGAGCGCCCAGAAACCGCAGCAGAAGAGAGAAAAACAAACTCAACACTTTTCTCCTGCTTGTTATGAACTCACTCAACCCGTCACTTTCCTTTCACAGTCATTCATTCCCGTCAAATTCCCAACCGAAACCAACACCCACCATAATTTCCCAGCACCATCATGGCTTTCGCTTTCCTTTCCAACTTTCTCTTCTGTGTGCTCCTCTTCTGGTGAAAGTGAGAGTACTACACTTGTACGATTATATTGTTGTATGTAAGTACGGTATAAATATTTTCCTACTTATTGTTAATGTGAAATAATACTTTCTTTCTTCCAAAAATATATTTGTTATACATTATTTAACGTCAAATTCTTCTATCTAAAATGCGTATTTCGTCAAACCCACTTTTTCTAATCAACTTAAGTAATTGCATAAAAACAACTAGTTCAAAACAATGTAGTTACTAAAATACATTTTGCATTAAAATGATCAAATGCAAAAAAGTATCTTTTGTAAAACAGTTATTAACAAACACATGTTATTACTACACTAAACTTGCATTTTACAGAATATTAGTTTCTATAAAGGAAAACACCGTTTGTAATATGCTGAATTGTAAAAAAGTGCATTTTATAATAATTCCAGTTTTTATTAGCTATAAAGCTACTTGATGTAAAACACTAGTTTCTAAAACACTCTTTTTTTAAATTATTTTTATTTTTTAAAAACACGTACGCGTCTTGTAAAATCCCAATTGTTACTAAACCACAATTTTTTTGTACATTATATGCATATATATTGGTATCTAATATATATGTAGGTATCTAAAAATCACAAATGCTAGAAGCATTGTTTTTCAAACACGGGTTTCTAAAAACCATTTATTTTAAAACACCGATTACAAAAACAGATTTTGCAAAATGGCTACCATTACAAAATTGCCGTAAGACTTCAAATAGTGCCCGGGTCCCTATTAGAACCCGGGTCCCTAATAGAACCCGGGGTCTGGAGGTGAGTTTTTCTATAACCCCATGCAATAAATCCAACCCCTAATAAAATCCGGGTCCCTCATATACAACCCGGGTCTGAGGACCTATTTTCATTTATAACCCGGGGGGTTCTATTTGAAGATTTACGGTATTTTCTAAAAACGTAGTTTCAACAAAGCTCTTTTTTCAAATGTACTGATTTATATAAAAACTTTTGGTTGTGATTGCAACTGCGGTTGCGATTTTTCAATAAATGGAAAATAATAACAATTAGGTTTAGGACGAGGGCTCTTTGCCATCTGAATTAAAACTCGTTGGCTCTTACAATAATATTTGGACGACGGAATTCCTAAGAAATTCCCCGAAGCAATCTGGGCTACGCAAACAATTCAAGTATCTACAAGACCTTTTGCGTTATTGGCTGCATTGCAATGTATACATACATCCACAAAATCTATAGTCTAGTCACCTATATCTTCAGTATGTTTATTTATAGGCTATATATTGTATGTAAGTGTATGAAGTTCAGCTTCTTGGCAAGTTGTGAACTCGAAAAAAATTAGCCCTTAGCATTGATTTCCGTCTATTTTTATACCCGCAAGTAGACATTCCTTAAATTCTGCTCGAAGCTTGCATTTTTTCCCGCAAGCAATGCAAACACTGACTGCCATATGGCAGGCGTACAGTTAAAAAAAGCCAATAGTTGATAAAACATAAAACATCTCAAATTGATATGGTGATCAGGGGCCTTTCAAATATGACATCACTCAATTTTGGGTCAAATTAATCATTTTAAAAAAGGCAAAACCATTCAATTTAAAACTATTTCAATATATGATTTTAGACTGTCAAAAAGTGGTAAAAGGGAGTATTAACATGGATGATAAAAAATAGAAAAAAATCGAAAAAAAGAAGAGAAGAAACTGGTTCTACTGGACAGAACAGGGCCAGGGCGTTAGTTCCAAAATGCCAAGAAGCCAGGAAGGAAATGGAATGAAGGCACATTTAATACTTCTACTAGTATGTCGTGTTGTTCTTTGTATGCGTGGTGGGTCAATTTTAACCTTTGACCGCTGTGACGGTGCTGTCCTGACAATTAATTTGGTGACAGTTGTGCCTTTGGCTTGTAGTATCATTATGTTTCTCTCAGCTGCCAGAGCAAACAACCGAAACCGAAATAATACGTATAGGTTTGTTGCGTTATTGTGTGCCACTGGTTTAGATGCAAAATGACGCGCAACCGAAAGTAGATCTAGCTAAGGGCGCAATATTTCCACATTTTTCGAGCGTCACATCGTACGGATTTAATAAGCTCCCTAAAGGGTGCAGAAACTTTTTTTGTACTACAAAACATAAAAAATGTGCAAAAAGTAGGTTTATGTGCACTTTTGAAAATACAAAATTCCTCAATTTACAATTTTCAAAACATTGAAGATCTATCGAGTTGCGCTTTTCAAAAAATGCAAAACGTCGATTTGTACTTTCTAAAAGATGCAAAACCTCGATTTGTACTTCCCAAAAGATGCAAAACCTCGATTTGTACTTTCCCAAAAGTGCAAAACCTTGGTTTGCGCTTTTCAAAAAATGCAAAACTTCGGTTTGAAAATACAAAACCTCGATTTGAACTTTTCAAAAACATGAACAACTTTGGTATACACTTTTCGAAATATGCTAAACCTTGATTTCTAGTTTTCAAAACACAAATAATACCTGATTTGCACCATTCAACAAATGCAAAACCTCGATTTACACATTTCATATCATAGGAAAGCTCCACTTGCACTCTTTACAAAATACAAAAAACTAGATTATCTCTTTTTGAAACATACAAAATCTTGATTTAAGCTTTTTAAAACTTGGAAGACCCAATTTGCACTCTTTAAAAGATGCAAAGACAGGATCCATACTTTTTTAAACGTCAAAAACGTTGATTTATACCTGCTTCTAAATGCGTAGAAACTGGTTTTGCACTTGTATCAAAACATGTGAATGTATGTACGTTCGTCACGTGTTACAACTCAGTAAAAATATTTGGTCGGATTCAGATATTAGGCATAGTATATAAAGTGTAAGCGTCATTTTGCTTCTGAAGGAACGATATGCTACAATAGCTGTACTCAGCTCGTAAAAGTGTACTTACTCATTAAGTAATTGTTCACAGTCAATAGTCTGCAGTTCCATCGTCCCACGGTCCTGTGCTAGTTGGCATCTGGAATTTCGTTCTTGGCGGTTGCTGTGCTTTCACTAAAATTCTGATTAACTTGCCAGCTTTGCCCAGCTGGTTCAGAGCCTATTTGTTGTCTGAGTAATTGCATTTGCACTCGAAAATAGCATGACTTTCTCTTACAGTTGCTAATTGTAAGTATGTTCTCCAATAGTTTAAGGTGAACATGTCGTCGCTTAAGAAGCAGAATGACGATCATCCAATTTGGGCAAAAGCAAAGGGATGCATATCCAGAAACTCACATTTTGCATCTTATACGACGCTATATAGCTTAGTACATGCTCTTAGTGTCTACTAATACGACAGTACCAATGCAATTAGAAGTGCATATGTCTTGCTGCTATAAACTTGTCTCTGAAAAATGTTTTAAGACTACGAACAGGGCCGTATTAAGATACCTACCTTTTTTGTACAAAAAGACAAACAACAGCAAAAAACACTCTGTTCAAAGTGCATTTATAAAAGTTTACAACTCCGATTTTTTTTTTAAATATTTTGAAACTACCTACTCGTTTTTAAATATTATTTGAAGGAATAACCCAGAAAAAAACTTTTCCAAAACTTGTCATTTTAAAAACAAGTTTTCCCAATAATGTTATTGACCCCCCTCCCAAAAAATACTCTTGTCCATGTATTTACATTTTGAAATTTTTGTAGTAGTTCTGAATGTTACTAAGCTTTCAGATGCTAATCTCACTTATACTTAGATTCTGAAGGCTGTTCTTTTTACCCCGTTTTTTTTACCCCCACTTCGATCCCTTAAGCCTACCGTTGGATCCGCCCCTGCACTGCTAAAACCTCTTTTTGGCATTATACTTTATACAACCTATATACATGTACATAAACTGGTAAGCAATTGTACTGTCATGCATTTTAGTGAAATGTGCATTTTCAAGTCATGTTTGTCAACTATATTTCTATAGCATTGTAAAATCTCTAAAGCCTAAGAATAAAACGAATAGCCTTCAGTCCTACATTTTGACAGCCGTCGACCTTTGGCGAGGGTCAGGGTTTCTATAGCTAGTCATGTCACTGTGGGTTTCCGTTTCGGTTTGAATTCTGTAGGAACGCCGCGTCGCTTAAAATTCTGACAATAAAGACATTTGACCTATTTGGAACCGGCAAAACATAAAAGCAGCGTTTTAGACACAACGTTTATGCTACAAATTAGATTTTAAAAAAGCGTAAAAACTAGACATTTTGAAAACCTGTCAAAACTAGTATTTCACATTTTCAAAAAATGTCAAAACTAGTAATTAGAATTTTCAAAAAGTGTCGTACCTGGTAATTGACATTTTCAAAAAGTATCAAAACTATGAATTGACATTTTCAAAAAGTTTCAAAACTAAAAATGAACATTTTCGAAAAGTGTCAAAACTAGTAATTAACATTTTCGAAAAGTGTCAAAACTAGAAATCTACATTTTTAAAAAGTGTCAAAACTAGTAATCAACATTTTAAAAAAGTGTCACAACTAGTAATCAACATTTAAAAAAAGTGTCACAACTAGTAATTAGCATTTTTACAAAGTGTCAAAACTAGTAATTAACATTTTTACAAATTGTCAAAACTAGTAATTAACATTTTCAAAAAGTGTCAAAACTAGTAACTAACATTTTCGAAAAGTGTTAAAAATAGTAAGTAGCATTTTCAAAAAGTCTCAAAACTAGGAATTGACATTTGCAAAAAGTGTCAAAAATATTAATTAACATTTTTAAAAATTGTCAAAACTAGTAATTAGCATTTTCAAACAGTCTCAAAACTAGGAATTGACATTTGCAAAAAGTGTCAAAAATATTAATTAACATTTTCAAAAAGTGTCACAACTAGTAATTAACATTTTTAAAAGGTGTCAAACAAGGTACTGCCGTTTTGAAAAGGTTAAAAGGTAGATACAACCTTTTGTATCCAAGCTATAAATTCTACACTCTATTCGTCATTATATACCACACTTTGCCTCTCCAATCTTAAACAATAGAGAGTACCTATAGGACTCTATAGGAATAATTCCCAAATTCTCCAATCCAAAAGCCATTCTCCATAGTGTGTCTGAAAGAGACGGAGTCTTAAGGAATTAGTAGGTCATGCATTCATGGAATAGTTAAAGCTTTTTTTCTCTATAATTTCGATGAAATACTGCCACTACTTGTAGTGGCAACATACGTACAATGTAAGGTACATACATATTATAAAATTGCTATACTGTCACCGTAGTTACTGTCAAAAGTAATAGGAAATATAATAAAATATAATGAATGTATCTTAGATGACATTCTAATATGACAGTTGGCATGGATCTTGGTTGTAATAAATCTTTTTTCTCATTTCTTTCTCTTACTGTCGCCTTTAGAGAAGGAAGATCCACTGGGAATGGAGGACTCTCGCTCGACTTTGTCTTTTCCTTTTTTTTTTAATGCTTTTTTGAAATGAGGAAACTATCTTTTATTTTATGGGTGGTGTGTGACGCAGATGAAATCCATTCAGTTTCAATTAAATTTTAGATTAATACAAATTGATCGAGTCAGACACATATTCTTTGGCCAAGGAAAGCCATTTAACATTGTGACTACTTACAAGAATTTCCAATAAGTAATTAAATAAGACTAGTATGACGTCTTGGAGCTGTGCATAGCGTATATTAAGATGCAAAAGGACGCGTATTCATTCTTGCTTAGGCAGATAGTGACGCGGAGGCAAAATGTTAAGACGCAAAGCAAAATATGTATATCCATAAAAGCTGAAAAAACTCATAATTTCCCTTTTTAGCAATGCGTGAGTACAACAGCTAAGCATGTTGTCAAAGCAAGGGTTTGCGTGCTTTAAAAAAGCGGAATTCAAAGTTTTTATTACGTATTAAAAAGTGCAAATGTAGGGTTTGCACGTTTTGAAAGTCTAAATCACGGTTTTGCACGGTTTCAAAAAGTGTATGTCGGTGTTTTGCACGTTTCAAAAAAGTACTTACCAAAGGTTTTGCTTGGTTTAAAAAGGGGAAATCGAGGTGTACATGCTTTACAAAGTGGTACTGAAGGTCTTACTTGTTCAAAAAAAGTACCAATCAAAGTTTTGCATGGTTCCAAATGGTGCAAATCACAGCTTTCTACTGTGTTAAAAAAGTAGAAATCAAGGTTTTACATGGTTTCAAAAGTGTAAATCGAAGTTTTGCATGTTTTAAAAAGGGCAAATCAAGGTTTACATGCTTTAAAAAGTGCAAATCAATGTTTTACGTGTTTTAAAAAAGTACCGATCAAAGTTTTGCTTAGGTAGTTTAAAAAGGGTAAATTGAGGTTTTGCATGTTTCAAAAAAGTTCGAATCAAATTGCATGTTTCAAAATGGTGCTAATCAAAGCTTTGTACGTGTTGAAAAAGTGAAAATCACGGTCTTGTATGGTTTGAAACGAGTAAATCGAAGTTTTGCATATTTTGAAAAATTCCAAATCGAGCATTTGTGTGGTTTCAAAGTGAAAATCAAAGCTTTGCATGTTTTAAAAGGTACAAAAAGTTAGCTTTTACGCAGTGCTAATTAATGGGTATGCTAATCAATACATTAAGAATACTGGTTAACTGTGTTCCCTTTTGGAGGTTTTAGGGTAGCGAGTCATTTTGCATCTTAACCAGCGGTATGCATTTCCTATTGCCTGTGTATTATACCGGGAGCTTTTTTCCTCACAAGCAGACCACTTCGCATGTCACATTCGCACTCTATCCGGACTCCAACTCCAATACAATTGCTTGTGCTAACCGTAAAAGAAGTTGACCTCACTATCTATCATCTAGGTTTGTATTAGGTACCTAAGTGGTCCGCTCGTGGTGTGCAATAGTACAAAGTAAAAGTAAAACTGTACACTACAGAAATTAGCATAAAATGCCATGTTAATTTAGTATGGGCGTTTTGGGGTTTAAACTGTGCATAATTTGTGCATCATCATCACAATTGTAATCTGGAGCAAAAAAGCATTACAGAAGCAGTAGCAGCAACAAGAACAACCTTGGTTTATAATGCTGTAGACACTAAAAATAAAACTGCACCGCATTAAAATTTTAAATGAATTGCACTCTGAAATCATTCTGGAATGCTGTGGTAGTATCTATATGGTCTACAGACCGTAGAAATGCAGCTATAAAATAAAACTATGCACCCCAAGCGTGTATAGTACGTACATAAATACATACATACATATATGTATATAAATACACATGTGGCAAGGCTACACTTACACTTGAGATAAACTGCACTGGAACTGACTGAAAAATTCATAGTCAGATTTTTCTCACATGTTTTTATTGCCTGCACTTGGCGCTTTCTCTTTCCATTTTCCCCCTGCAATTCATTACGCTGGGGACACATCACTATTTTTATGGCACCACAAAAATTACAAGACTCTAAATCCTGGCAGTTTAAATTTGAATTTGACTTTATACTACTGATATTTCCACATTTTGTTTTACTACAGAACCACACTCACTAGACACTAGAGTACGGATAGTGCCAGGGAATTCCTCAGAAAGAAAGCGGAGAAAGTACGGGAAATTTGTACTGTGCCAGTGCAGTGTGCAGTAATGTATAAAAAAAAAACAAAAAATAAAATCCTTTTTTATTCAAAGTCAAAATATATGCAAAATAATGGTTGTTTTTCGGTGTTTTCTTGAAGCCTCCTTTTTCGGATTTCTTTTGACTGTTGCTCTAGTTTTTTCTGCTTGCCATTATTTTACCGCTTTATTCCTCAGACTTTCGATCAATTGGTCTCAAAGTTACAAAACTGGTTAAAACTTCATGATTCTATTCCAAAGGGAAATTCATGTACCAGTGATTAGTGTACAGCTGATTAGGGAATAGCAAGGCAAATCAAAATTGTATGTCTTCCATTGCGTTTTGTTCTAGTTTAAATGTGTGGCGGCATTTAAGTTTTTTATTATGTTAACACGCTTAGAACTTCGTGTCGTCGCGTACTGACGTGTAGTTGGGATTTGACCAGAGCATACGTTAGGATTATGGAGATTTCCTGAAATTAATTACGTGCGGAATTAAGGCGATTAAGAATCACATAATGGTACAATCGTAGTAGTAGTGCAAACATAATTATTAACATTTTTGAAACGGTAACGTCTATGTTGGTTATATAGTTTTGACACCTTTTCGAAAATGTATATTTCTGGTTTTGACCTGTTTGAGTAATGTAATTTTCTATTGTTTTGACATTTTAGTGTGTGTTTTCTAGTTTTGAATGTTTTTAAAAGTTGTAGTATATTGATTTAAGTACTTTTAAAATGTTAACTTGTAGTTTTGAGTGCTTTTGAACATGTTCATTTGTAGTTTTGAGTGCTTTTGAACATGTTAATTTGTAGTTTTGAGTGCTTTTGAAAATGTTAATTTGTAGTTTTGAGTGCTTTTGAAAATGTTAATTTGTAGTTTTGAGTGCTTTTGAAAATGTTAATTTGTA
>JAQFZC010003381.1:0-18970 GCA_034695205.1 Dicyrtoma fusca
CTAGTTTGTGAATGAGTTCTTCGCTTAGTGTCTGAAATGTAAAGCCTCGTGACAGCGACACTCCTTTCACTTGTGACACATCTTGGCGACACGTCATGTCACATTCCAAAGTGTCCTTCAGTGTCAGTTTTTTATTTCGTTTTCCCTTCCCTTGCCCTACATTGCACTGTCTTTTCTTTTTTCAATTTTCCTCTCATTCCACGACTGGCTCATTGGAAAATGGACAGTGAAGGAGAAGACGAGGGAAAGAAGAAGCAGAGACAATGACAACTTGGATAGTAGTCAAAATGGCAATCTAACAAATGGACAGGGACATTTAAAGAAAAAAGAAACCCATTAAATGCAAGTCGGAATAAATGACTCACTGCAAATCATAGAACCATTAGCCATCAAGAGTGCAAATTCAAAGAAACTTTTAGAATCGTATGCCAATGACAAAATCGTTTACTTGTTTAACTATCTAACTTCAAGTTCAGTCTTTTGAACTGAAAATCTCCAATAACTTGCAAAAAACTGTCTGAATTAATTACTTTTGTTTGTGCAAAATTTGATTACAAGTTAAATCTGTTTTATTTACGCTAGTACCAAAATTGGGTTGTTTTTTATTGATACTTTTAAACATTTTGTGATGCAGTGTCGTTTCGATTTGACATAGTTTTCGAGAAAACTGTTCATTTGTTCAAAGATCATCATTACATGTCTGTGCTAATGATGCAAATGACCTTCATTTGCAGTTATTTCAGTATATTTCGGTTAAATATTTCAGTGCTCGGCCTTAGAATTTGTTCCTGGATCCCATAGTTCTATTTTCTTTTGCGAGTGATAAGAGTCATGACGTGGACACATGTCCAGCTGTGCTCTGGAATCCAGACAACGGGGCGACGGGGAAATGGAAGAGAAAAGTTGAACAAATCGGCCAAAATTACCTTTCACTACTTTCTAAGCTTTCTCTACTTTCACCGCTTTCTCCGCTTTCACTGCATACGCTCTGTATCCAAGTCCTTCGTGTTTTCTTTACTTTCACTATCCCCTAGACTTTCGGCAATTCTTCCTACTTTCCCTTTTTTGCAAAAAAACGAGACCCATGTAGATATATACATACATTTGAAAGACTGATGCCCCGATTTAGAATGGTCCACATTTCCGACTATGGTCTCAATTCTAATTTCAAATGACAAAGTTCCTTGCCGTACAACTTTTTGCAGTTCTACTTTCCCAAACTGGTCGCTAAAACTATGACAGTTTACTAGCATGCTACGTGTGTCGATGCTTTTACTACTAACACATGCATCTTAGCACTTACTTAAATGAAAAGATAAGTTGACACGTGATGCTGATATTTAGATTACAAAATCGTTTGAAAATGCATTCAAGCTGCAAGTATAGAGCTTGTGGTATAATATGCACACCAGTAAAGAATACTTTAAAGCAATTGCTTTCTCTAAAGAAAGTGTGTTGTAAAGAATGTAAACACAATTTATAGTATGGCTCAGAAAGCATTGCATTCTACATTCTTGTCTAAATGTGTTTTATCTTTTAGATGGAACTTAATGTGACACCATCTAAGTGCAGCTGGGTAAATTAAAAGTGCATCTCCATTTCCGTAAAGTACGAAACAGTTTTTGTCTCCCAAAGTAATGAGATGACAAGAAAGTAGAGCAACTGTCTCATGTCATATTTATGCCACCATGTCACTGAATTATCTTTATAGTTATCTTGCAGGGATGCATCGAGCTCTGACAAGTAGCTTTAAGTACTGCAGGAACTTACGCCCTTCATTCAATAGTTCACTAGTAGACAAAGCTACCGTCTTTAAGAACAGATTTATTACTATTTTTAAAAACTGGTGTAATTTACAATTAAACTTTTTAAACCTGTACTTTTAAATTTTTTCATTTATTAAGCTTTAGCTACGTCTTAAAATAATGAAAATGCTGCTATACTAGTGCTCTTAAAATTAAAAAATTAATTTAATTTTTTTTTCATAATTTAACAGAAAAATTGAGAAACGCTACTGTATTTTGTATTTACCTTTACAATGGAAATAGAATTTTCTCCCGATTTACCTTAAATATGTATATGCCATTTCTGGTTTTATACAGTTTCCTTTTTCTCCGTGGGCTTGTGAATTACTTGGAGAAAGCCTCTGCTGCGTAAATCCCCGTTGAATATTTATTAAGAGTTGTTGGGTCATTATTTGTATTTGTTTAGCTAAATCAAGACGCAAATAAACTTGAGCTAAGCTCTCTTAAGCAAGTGCTTTGTAAGTTATTCTTGGAAGGAAGTCGGGGAAGGAAACGAGCAATTTCACTACAAAGACAAACTGCTGCTGAAGAAGCAAAAAAGCGCTTTTCAAAAAAGCAGAAAGGTCAGTGATGCATAAAAAAAATACAACAAACTATATTTTAAGGTATTTTGGCACTTTTTACGCTCTACAAACAAGTAAATTCAGCCTGAGATGTTTAACGTAAAACGCTTAGATGACCCATTTTGATTTCACTGCTTGGAAAAGAATCCCTTTTGTTTCTTCAGCAATGATGCATGGTTTGCCCCGGTGGAAATTGATGGTGTGCCAAGGAAGCGTTGAAGTCTGGCGTAAGCCTTGTTCACAGGAGGGAAAGGGGGAAGAAAGGAGTAAGTGAAAGCGGTGAAAGTGGAATATTTTAAGTCCTGTTTAGTTATTTAAACGGCAGACAACGAACATTTGGAATGCAGAGTCAGTCAGAAGCGAAGGTACGGAGAGCCTCTTAAGAATCTCGTAAATATTGTCACATCACTAAACGAAAGCGGAAGGCTACACTCCAAGCTTACCAAAGACATCACGAGGTCCTGAAATGTGTCCTACAGTTTGTTATAAATCCTGCAAAGAAAAGAAGCCACATGACACATTTTGTTTTGTAATTTTGTAAACCATGGTAAGGTAATCTAGTAACTACTACTAGAAACGTTCCATTGAATGTTTTAACAGATTAAGATATAAGTTATTAAAATACCTCTACGTTTACATGAATGTAAAAACAATATTAAAAAGGTGGGGCATTTTTCAATATACATATAATCTTTTCTGAAATGGGAAATCATGGCAAGCATACTTTACAAAACTGTGATTATTCTACAAATCAACTTTTGCAAAACGGTCAATTCTAGGAACTAACATATTTTCAAAACAATTAAAACTACAGACTAGCACTTTCAAAATCGTCAAATCTATGAATTAATCTTTTCAAAAATATTAAAAACCAGAAACCTCTATTTTAAAAAAGGTCAAAACTAGGAATTGACGTTTCAAAAAGATAAAAACTAGAAATTATGATTTTCAGAAGCATTCAAAGGAAGATACTACCATTTTCAAACAGGGTAAAATTAGATATTACTAACTTTTTTGAAAGGTTAAATTTTCTGCCTTATCAAAAGCATAAAGATGATGCGTTTGGAGCCTTTTCAAAACCCGTCTCTCAAAAATTCTATAAATGGCAGGATTTGATCTTTTAGGAAATAATGTTACAGGTTTTTGCACAGCGCATTGGACTGCAGCTGACCATTAAAATTGTTGTAAAATTCAATGTCTTGTAATGGGATTGCTTTGGCTTTACATCACATTGCTTCTTCATGCACTATGCATGTACTTCCTTAGAGCTATACTATGTAAAGCCGCAGTTGGCAAAATGGAAGCTTCCTTTGCGAATGAAATAGCAAAACAACTCAATTTTGTGTACTAGCATTTTAAGCCGGTGTAATCCATACTTTCTCCTTTTAATGTAGTCACTAATCTAAAATTCACATTCTGCAAACAGCACCGTCACATTTGTTTCAGACTTGCTCTGCTTATTCTCTAATTCCTTGGGCACTAGAATTACAATTAATTATACAAAAGCACATTTACGACGGTATTTTGCATAGAGACTGCTGTTACATAACTTGTTTGTTACAATTACAAAATCCCCATGTACAATTAGACTATTTAAATCGGGCTACACATCCCTACTTCATTTTTAATTCCGTCTTATTTTTAAGACACTCAAAGTACGCACTTCTTCGTAAATAATACGTGTCGGCTCAAAGTAAACAATAAATGTTTTGAAATGGCACTATACTAAGACAGTAAAAGTACGTGTTTGATCTTTTAGGCGATTTGTTGACTATTTGAACGAAGTAGCTCCAGGAAAATACGCAATATTGAATTTGCATATAAAAACTAACTATCCTAAATGTCACGTGATATTTTGAAATTTCGTAATACTGGTCTATAATCGTTTTGTTGGCTTGTTCAAATATTCAGAATTGGTTAATCCGTTTTGATATGGCAAAGAGAAAATAAGCAGCTTTATTTAGGTTTTTATACCGTATCACTACTTCAAGTGGATTAAAGTATGTATAAAGTTTAAAAACACTATTTTATTGTATTTGTGGAGAACGTAGCCATAAAATTCATTTCTAGACATTGATTTCTTTCACGGAAAACGTTTTGCGTAACAAACAATCGTGTTGCTGCTTCTCCGAATCGATCATTGGAACTAGGTGTGTGCATATTGTTTTGGTCTGAAAGGAAAGTTTGTTCCCTCCCTTCAGCTCAAAGGCTTCGTTTCATAGTTACAGCAACTCCAATGCACTACAATACACCTAGTAATAATTATTATCGAATTATATTGTTTATACTTAACTAGAGCTCACAATAGGCCGGTCTTGTAAAAATAGCAAACCACTCGATAGACTGCAAAAGTCAATTAGGAAACCGTCGACCGGTTTTATTACATTCGAAAGAACTTGAGGCAGTAGAATAGATTCAGCTAAAAATAGACATAAAAAAAAAGTTAATGAAAAAGTTGCAAAAGTGAAAGTTTGTGAAAGTTTTGATTCTAGGAATGAGCATTTATTGTCCAAGCGAAAGTTTTTGGTATACGTGGCTCGTAGTATTAGGTCGTAGGCTTGTAATATTGTGGTTAAGTGAAGTTCGAGGCAAAGTACCTACTTAATTTCATCTCATAGGTTAGTTTAATACTCATCTCAGGTACTGGTATAGGAACGCAAGAGCACAAATTAATGGATTTTTATTTTTAAGTTGATTTATAGTTTTTACTAATAGTAAGAATGACTCTTTTAATATTTGCGCAGTAGCAGCGTTCAAAAATAGAATAGTGTAAAACAAAAAGAGCAAATAAACTTGACCTCAATGAAAGAACCATTATACAAATATTCATAGACCATCACTAAAGTTTGAAAAAAGGGGATGTTGACAGAGTGAAAGTAGAGAAAGCAGAAAAGGACAAGTGAAGTTATTGCTCTTTCCATTGTCAGTTTTTTCTCTTCGTTTCTTTCTCTCTCCTGTGGAGAAAGTAGATACAGGGCAAAGATGGATGAGTGGGAGAAAGTTGTTGTTTACTCTGTCCATCGTGTCGTATCGGTGAGCGAGTTTATCTATCTTTTGAATTTCGTGTCTGTATATCCTTCCATTTTTTCCCCACAATTTTTAGCTTAACCGATGAGGCAAAATAACGTAGCCCACATTTAAACAGAAGTATAAATAATGTTTTAAAAAGTGGAGCAGGTAGCGTTTAAAACGTTTGATTGTGCACGATTCAAAAACAAATAATGTTTAACATTTGGTACACACATTAATGAAATACGGACGTGTTAAATTAAAATTATATCGTTTTACACGTAAGCAACGTACGTTCGTTAAAAATCACTTTGCTTCTTATGCCAGGATGCACGTAGTGTGAAAAAACGGGCAGAGTAAGAAAGAAAAAACATTGGTCTCACTCAGAGTGAATGAAGCTGGTGGGCCATTTTTTGTCTCTTTATTTTCCTGTGCCCTACTGTCCTAAATGGATTGTGTCTTGTGTCGTTGTCTTTGGTAAATAACGTTTTTATTTACTCAACATGTTTGCAAGCCGTGCTCTCGCTTCCCCTCGCACTTTCACTTGCTTTCGTTTCTAAGAATTGCATGTCAGACATACGACAGTGGACATGCTCCTCATGGTCCTTTTTATATTGGACACTTGGGCCAAGTGCCTTGGCAATCAGTTATGTCTCCCTAGTGTATGTCTCTCTCTCTTTTTGTCTCTCTTTCACCGATCGAACATCATGTATCACCAATGTTTGTTTATCTTCCTACCACACTGGGCCAACCAACATCGATCCAAAAGAAAGGTTGTAGAAAGAAGCAAAATAATACGAAATGGGAGAGAAAGCTCACTCTCTAGCTTCTAGTGGTTCACTGTTCAAAAACAAGGAAGCATTTTAAATGTAATATTATGCATTAAATGTTAAATGTTAAAAAAGTACTTAAATGAATATATTTATGGAGCAAAAATTTCTTTTCTACTTTCACCAGATTAGGTAACGAGCATTATTCGCTTTCACAGGCTCTTTTGTACATTTCTCAGCACATTCGAATTTTATTTCTACAAATAACGTCAGTTATGTTTTAAAAATCAGAAGTATTAATCAAGTCTTTTTAAAGCTTGTTAATTTTGAGCTTGTCAGTTTTTAACACAATTTCAATAATAAGACATTTTTGGGCGTTTTCAAATGAATACGCAATCAGTAGATTTTCGAACCGCTTAAATGAAAATGATAGAACAACTGTACGCGATGAACTGTGTACACGCAAGTACATCATTTTGCTTCATTTCAAGAGTTGCACAAAAAACGAGGAAGTTGGTATGAAAAATGCAGTAGAAACAAAAGTTAGAAAGAGAAAGTGAGTAATCAAGAAAATCGGGATAAATCAGAACTGGCCAATGAGGCGGAGAAAGTCTCTTTTTTCCCGGATTTTTTATGCACGAATATTTTATGCAGTTGGCTCACGTTACGGTTACACACTTACAGGAGAAAGTTGCTCTAGATTTCCGTTCGGGGGAATTTATACAAGGCGGCGTATGTTTGTTTGTTTGCTTGTGGGCAATTTATCTTTGACTGTTGGCTTGGGACGAGACAGGAAATGTCACATCCATCATATGAACCAATGGCATCCACTGCATCCCAATTTCCTCTACGTTCACTCCCTGTAGGGGTCGTCCATAGATTTTCTCTCACTTATACACTCACTTTGAAATTAACAAAGCTTGCTTCAAAAATGCTTTCTTAATTTGCAAGAATAGAAGAACCCCCACCCCCACTGTGATTATCAAAAGCTCGTAAATGTAACATATGGATGATCCCTATCCTCATTTTTTGTTATCTCGACTTTTTTGCATCAAAATAAAAATGTTCAGCTTTGTACGTTTGAACTGCAAGTTTCCTTACATGCTCGCTAATGATACAAAGGTTCAGATTACAATGCAGTGCAATGCAAAACTTTCACTTGTGCTGGCTTTCTCCGTTTTACATATATGGAAACAATTGCAATTCAAATCGCTTTGAGATACAGATATTTTGCTTTATGAGCTAAAGTTGTATGCCCCAATAGTGTACTATCACGCGTTATTACAATGCAAAATCAGGTTTGTGTTGTTTTTGCAAGGTATTTTGAATACATTTCCCTTACTTTGCTTCTTAGCTCAGAGCATATATATAGCATCGTTGCAATCTAAAAATATACACGGTTCACTTTATTTCAGTTTTTTCTTTTCATTTTTTTCTTCACATTGCTTTGATTTTTTTAACAGGGGCTCTCTCGAGTAGCACGTGCTTCTGATCGATGACAGCCATTTTACAAATTCGATAACGTTTTTACAACTTACAACTACTTACACGGCATCCCGTCAAGAAACCCATGTAGCATCGGTATGCTGGATTTTATGATATTTATCATTGCTAAGACAGGCATATCGGAAGGGTAGAGATACGTATTCAGTCAGATCGCCAGAAAGCTCTAATCATAAACTATGTACGTTCCGAAACGTTCCAAACAAGTGATAATTTACCGTTTAAAATTTTGCAAATAATCTGTGTGGCAACAAAGTCGTTTCAAAAGCGAAAACACTTTTTTATTCAAAACCTCCGTACAAACTAAAATAACTTAAATTCAATAAATTACCAACTGTCTACGGTTTAAACATATTTAAGGCATTTATTCACGGTGTAAGAAAAAAAGACCTTTTACATTCAAATACATTTTTTGAGCGTCTATTTATGTTTAGGTACATTTTTAATTTTGTTTACCCGTAACGCTGATTTCAAAAACGCTTATTTGCCATTCGCAACGTTCAAACATGCGTTTATTCAGGGTTTAAAGCATTGCAGTCCAACCAATATTTATACATCGCCCTTTACAAAGTAGGACCGCTTGGGTTGACCATTTACTTTTTTTGACGTTTCAATTCCATTAAAGTACTCTGAGCAACTCTTCTACAGGCGAGTTGAGAAATAAAAGTGAAAGCTGAAGAAAGTGGCTTGAAATCGACGGACGCTTTCCCCTAGCACTGTCTCCCAGTGATTTGCATTAAACGTTAAGGCAATATCTATTGGAGTTTAGCTTTTGACATTTGCATTTTTAAAAAGTCAGTTACAGTTACAAGTATACTTGCTACTGGCAAAAAAAGTATTATCTATTTTATTAGACTGTTGCCATGTATTATATGAAGTTGCATTTCTGTTATAATTTTGTATTGTATTGTAAGTATGCCGCAGGAGTTATTTTCATAAAACGTTTTCTTTGTACCTCCATTTATCTCACGGAATTTTAATTCAAAACCTATTCAAATTAGCTAACTGTTATAAACACTGCACTGCTTTATGAGAACGGATTCCGATAATGAAAAAGCTACTATTTGGAAAAGTTCAGCTGAAATAAAACCGTGTTTACGTACAGAAAGCTAAAAGAATACTTGAAAACACTTTAAAGAACGATAATTTTAGAAAAGCATGTTTTTGATATTTGTCTTAATAATAACATTTTATTTATAATATGTTTTTAAGTTGTTAATTGTATGTAATAGTTTTCTAAAAGTAGAAACAGAGTTTCAAAATTGATTTTTTTAAAGCCTGTTTCGAATACATACCGTTTTATGACACTGTTAACAGACCCAATTCCTTAAAATCATTTTTGCACTTGGTTATTATTGGTTTGCAATAGTAAAGCGCTTGCTATTTTTAACTATAAAAGGTTTTAAAAAAATTTACATATATAAAAATATCCACCCTCATTTAAAACTTTTCAATCGAGCCGGTTTCTTGACAGCTTCCCATTTAACACGTTTGTCTCGAATCCGAATCTATAATTTAATGAGTATATTTTTTTAAGTAAGTTAGCTACGCAGTAGTCTAAAATTGCATGGATTATTTTATGTATGTACAATACTTATTGTGCAACCCTGATCACGAAGTAAGATAATGTATTTTAGAGTGAAAGTCACGGTTTGGTGAAAGTTTGTCTCTTCAAAGAAGGTCTTTGGCCTTTTAATCTAAATTTTTCTCTTGTCGTACCTTGACATCCTCCTGAAGAAATTTGATGAGCGCTCTTCATCTGATTTTTGAAATTCTAAATAGATCACGTTCGGGCTCCTCGCTGCTCATAGGTATAACACTCAGTTTTAAGTCTCATTTCTTTTCTTTTTTAGGATATTTGCCCATGGCGTTGATTTACAAATGAGAAGACAGAGCCGGGGAAACTTAAAAATCAAACTGAAAATGAAAACGGAAGCAAAAGAAAAATTATTTTTCTCGTCGCGTCTCTCGTGTTCTCAAGACTTTACTTTCATTTCACGTTCATTTGGTATGGCAGGGGTGAATCAGGGTTTGCAGTTTTTTAATATAGGCATCGAGTAGGAGCTACATAGTGTCAAGTGGGAGATATATTTCTTTTATATATATTCCGACACGCGATTAAAAGTCTTCCAAAAAGTGCTCCGGGATGCAGAATCATTACTTTTTCCAAATGCTACAAATCTTAAAATATGGAATTTTTTAAGACTTTAGCCAGCAAACAAAAAGAAAACGATCCAATCAGAAACGTATAGTTTCCTTAATATGTGTCCAAATTCAAGTTTTATAATTCTATGGTAAAAAGTGGGAAAAGCGCTAAAAAATTGTATGTTCGTGGTTTTCAAATTAGAATAACAGCAAAATAATGGTTTTCAGCATACATATGCATACAACGTTATATCAACCGCTTAAAAGATGTGCTAACAAGAAATTAGCGTGTTTAAAATTTTAACTAGGTAACTACTTTAATAATTAATAATTAAAAGGCTGTTTCAAAATGTTTACCGAGTAGAACCCATAAGTTTCAAAACGTGGACAGTAAATACAATGCTTTCAAATGTGTTCAAAAGCATTGTTTTTCAAAACAGTTCCGCATTTCAATGCATTTGGAATATACCAGATTGTGCAGAAGATTACACAACTATTTCTTTATTAACCAAAGCTTTATTGAAGCAACAAACTAGACATTCACTGTAAAAAGGTTGTCGTGGTTATAGATTGCGTGATAATAATGATTATAGGGATGGATAATTTTAAATTCCCTAATCCCTAACAAAAAGGAATTTTAGGCATGTAAATCTTCCCGGCATTTTAGGAAGCTATTTCTGAGAGAATTTATAGAAAACCCCCGCTTTTTGTCATTGGAAATATTCCCTTTATGCCGGGTGCAAAATGAAAGGGAATATTGTAATTGTAATTTATTGTAATGCAATCGCTTTATTCTCAAATTCACACAGCATACATATTCTGATTTTTAGGCATGACAATTAAACCATTACATCTAAACTAATTAGATAAATTAATAAAATAATATAATATATTCCGCATTACAAAGTAAATATATCATTACTTTTACAAATTGTCTATTTTTTTATTTTATTTAAGTTAAAGCTGAAATTCCTTATGATTACCCTGTTTAATTATATTCATAGGTAGACTATTTCACAACTGCAACGCTCTGTATTGAAATGATTTATGAAAAAATGTAGATTTGATGAATACCGTATAAGTTTACAATTGTTTTGAACTTTATGTTTAATATTTTTTGAGTCAATAGTCTTTAGTATCCAGTCTAATTTATCAGCTTGAATTAACAGATTGCGAGTAATAGAAAGTGTAAGGTAGGTAATTTGTTTAGATACAGGTAATTAGCTATATTGTTCATATAAATTATACATGTCATGTTTCTTTCTTATTTTAGAAAAACCTTATTGCCTGTTTGTCGAAAGATTAAAACATTATCCATTAATATTTAAACACTTTCAGTAGTAGTCAATCACAATTTGGCATTTGCTTAATAGAGTCTTTTTTTAGAGTCTTACTACATGCCCGTCAACATATCGGCAGTCCATAATTAATATGTGAAAATAGTAGTGACTTTAATTACTATGCCAGTAAAGTTAGGTAGTATAAATCGCTTAAGCCGAACTTAATCAGCACATTTAAATGTGATCCTTTAAAACACATAATTAGTGGTGATCACATTTCAAGTTGGAGCCAAAGTAAACCCCGAAGTACTTACAAGTGAATATTAGGAATTTATAGTTTTTTAAATTATTTTTAACTGGAAAAAAGCTTAATTAACTTAATTTAGATTAGATTCAATATTAATTTATGATTACGATACTATACCAGTAACCTAGTACTTTATATTATTGTTTAATTATTATCAGGGTTTTTCATTTCATTAAGTTATTGTTGCACATACTTAGGAATAACACATTTTGGCTTAAATCATACCCAAAAATAGTGCTTAACATAGTTTACGCTACATTCTGCGAATTAAAAATTTAACACTGCACTTACATAGCATAGTGCTGAGATTTTCAAACATGCTGGTCAAAACGTAAATATGACATATGCTGTAGATTGTACATTTACAGTGTAGATTTAAAATGTTCAATACAATATTGTAGACTAAACATTTTATATCGCAAAATATTATATCTACATTATTATTATAATGTAGTAAGAGTAATGCACAATTGTGCATTCTACACAATGTCATATTGCCTTTTGGGCCCCGCACTTGAAAATCCAAGAAGTGTGCATAAATGGGTAAAGGTTTGAACTTTGTATCCATGTTTTTTAAAATTAATAATGAAAAAGTGGGAATAACTGTGAGAAAAACACACGTTGGTGGACGCACTGGTGAACCTCGCTATTAACACTTTGACCTTTTGTGTGTCGAACTGTGCTGCGTTAGTTCAATTGTGATTACTTCGGAGGGCAGCAAAGGGGCCCACAATTCCCTTATTCCAGTAAAGTCAGCCTGGATATCAAATATTGCCTGACACAGCAACAGCAGAGTTTGGCACAGGGGGTAATTTTATTTTATCTAGTACTACCTTTTTTTGAAACTTTTTGGACATTTAATTGGTCTATTATTAACCATACACGTGTATGTAGTGTTAATTTAGTAAATTCTAGGTTAGGAGAACGCAAGTTAATTTATAAACTCCTTTAATCTTTTGTTATGATATTAGGTACGATTACGATGTCTTGTAGATCTATTTTAATTCGATAGTCTATAATCCATTGTGCTGATTAAATGACGCTTGACTTCCTTCATTTTTCCTGTTTAAATTGTTTAATAATGTCGTAGATTGTAGATTTTGTTATAAAGAATTAGATTATCTTTATTTTATTGAGCTAATTACACAACGCGTGAGCCCCTTCCACATTTCCACAGTTAAATCGTTTTTGTGATAGTAGAGTGTTGACTAAATGTAGTGACTATATAGCTCTTCAGCAAATTAATCTATCTGTGTACTATTTTTGAGGATGATTGAGCATTTATATGTGTCATTCTTGCGCATGTACTACAATATTTGAAAACATCACAAAACTGCATAATAATAATTTGACTCGCTCCCGCCCCCGCTACCCTCAAATTCTTTTTAAATTTTGCCCTCACACTTTTTCCCCTCAATTTTGTTTTGTATTTTTGCCCTCGCCCTCCTCTCCCCTCAGATAGTTTGTAAAGTTTTACCCTCCACCTACGTTCTCCTAAAATCAAATTAAAATTTCTGTCCATACCATCCTCTCATTTAAAGGATCCACTTCAGGGGACTCTTTATACTTAACATCCTTCTTAACTCATTCCTATTAAGAGTAAGTAAAACTAATTTTGATTTCGGTGCATTTTTGGGATACAGAAAAAGTAACAAGAACAAAAACAAGTAATTGTTTGTTTAAAGGTTTGGCATTCTACTCAATTGTAACCACAAGACAAAATGTTTCTGAATATGCGAAATGTCCTCTACTATTACAGACGTAGGTAATAACGTCCTGAATATTTGATAGGTTTGACAAAATATAAAGTAGATTTAAACAAAATTAATTTAATGATTATTGCTTAATATATTTTATATTTTCTAGTCTACGTGTTAAACCACACTTCTATAATGACATGTAGGTATTCCGAACTTTTTATTATACTTATTATATCCAAAGTTAATTCTTTCCATTTATTTTAGATAACCGTTTGCAAGCGTACCTTATTGGTCACGGAGTTTCAACAGCCGTGTTCAGGTTACTATTCATCTGGGATTTAAAAATAAGAACTGCTGACATAGCCCATTTCTACAACCTGGTTCTAGGGTTTAGGAAATTGCAGTTTCTGAAGGTCTTGAATAAATTGCTTTGAAATCCGCAAGGGCGGTCACTGACCTGGTTTTCAAACTTGAAGTTTTATCAATAAAAAGCTCCAGTATCTTTGCAGCAACCAGAGCAGCGTCGTTTGGCTCCTGCATGTCTGGAATCAAAACTCCTGAATCCGAAATCCTAGCTTTGAACATTTTATTCAAACGCTGTAATTTTGTCACCATCCACCACGTCACCATGTCAGTATCCAGCTTCAGAGTCCGACGTGATTTATTAGGGAAGATGTGTTTTAACTGTAGACCCACCCGAAAGCTTCTTCCGTACTTTCGAAGCAGATAAGTATTTTCTTGAACTTGGTTCACAAACTTACTTTCATTTTATCAGATTTGCTCGGCTAGTACCCTCAATTTCATCCATACAAGCAGCAGTTTTCAAATCAGCGATTACCAGTAAGCTTGCAACAGCTCTGCGTAAAGTGTTTATCTAAAAATAAAACCAAAACATTATAACACTAAATATGAAATCCATAATTTACAAGAAATAAAACGACAAATCCCAACACCTTAATCATATAAGTGTCAATAATATATGTCAAACTTTATACTTTGCATACAAATATAAACTTAAATTGACTAAAGTTGCTAAAGCTTAGTGACAGAAAAACAGATTTAAAAAACCTAACAATAGTAATCGTAATGATAGCCTCTTATATTTCCAACATGCCGTATTTCATATAATCCAGCCTATTTAATAAAGAGAAATGAGAATACTCTGGTAAAAGGATTAACAGATTTATTGTTAGTTGAATGTACCATGTTACAGTTAATTAACGTTTGTGGGCGTTTAAGGTAGGACGTGCTCCTAAATAAGCTAGCCGTAGTGGATAATTGCCGTTAAATATAAAAGAATTAATACTGTCAAACATGTTTTGTGAATACGTTTTATTAGTAGAAAAATTAAGCTTCACCATAACTTACCCCTGTTGTTGCTTCTGATTTAAAATTCTCCTTAGTTTGTCCCTCATAGGGTACTTATAGACTATACTTTAGGTCTTTAAATCGATATTTCATGTTTCAAAGTCAAAACTACTGGTCACAGGTGAAGTACCCGTAACGATGGTCTAAATCTTCGTATATAATTTGTCTTCAACCAAGTTGCACCAGAACACCACCTGCATACAGAGTATTTAATCAGTTTAAAACTACACACTGTATTTACTAAATTTACCAAACTAATCACGAATTTACGAGGCTGAACCAAACTTTCGTGTCTACACGTTGTCTAAAACTAATACGTTGAACCGATATCCTCAACCGAAACGCTGTACTGGTGCAACTAATTGGTGCAATTGACAGGTGCAACTTACTAGTACATTTCACTTTTGCAATTAACTTGTACACAACAGGTACTCGTGGTGTGTGGTAGTTATGCATTACTACAAACCTTTATCGTATTATCCACCCACGAGTTCGAATTGAAGAAATTTGAAGGTATAACTCGTTACTGGGTGTGCGAAATCTTACCAGGAAGTATCATGGTATGTAAGAGTAGTGCAAGTTCAAGTATGTAGTTGTAGCTAGACCCCCACGATTGGAGTGCGAGCTCTGAAATATGCCGTGGTATAAACTCTACCCGTACGTACCTACATTCACTGCTGTAGTAAAGTGGCTGCCAGCACAGCGTAAAACAATGCGTAAAGCAACTAGAAAAAGCTAATTTCTCCCGCATGAACAACGCATAGCTTAAACGGGAAGTCCTTGGTAGTGCTACCACACCTACCTCTTACTGGTTTTTCAGTGTGCGTGCTCGATAGTCTGCGTAATAGCCCCAGTATACCAGAAGGTGTACAGCATAGACGGGCATTAAATTTGTCACCCTCCACTCCGCTCCAATTCTTCTTAATTGTTTGCCCTCGCCCTCGCCTCCCCCAATTTGTTTGGAATTTTCGGCCTCACCCTCCACTTCCCTCAAACTGTTTTCGAATTTTTGCCCTCGCCCTTCCTTCCCCTTAAATTGAAAATAAAATATGTCCTCACCCTTTTTTTAGTGAGTGGAGGTGACTTGAGGTGACTTTTGCATTGGGAAGTCCCCTCAACTCATACTAAAATGACGCCCGCTAACTACCACCAAACCATTTATTTAAAAGGCGTTGAACAGCAGTATGTACCACCAGCGCCAAACTTCTAACAAAGCGATAGGTAAAATTCTTGCCTACTTAAGAATGAATTGTCGGTGCTACTGTGAACAGGAAGACCGATTTCGAATACATACATTGGCTCCTTTGCAATTAAATTAAAGTGGAACAATAATTAATTATTATTAAATATTATTAATTATTATTAGTAACCGCTCTCGCATGCATACTGTCACTGTCAATGTAATTAAATTATGGATTTAAGCAAAACTTACGGATCTCTCCGATCCCAGATTTTAATTGTCCAATCTGTGTTTCAGGAAAGAAAGAAAGGTATACATATAGGCATTTCGTATATTTATTTTTTTTAAATTCAATAATAAAATTAGAAACTTAATTTGTCGAACTGTTGAAATTGTTATACTGTATAGTATGCAGTTTCTTGAATGCCTATAAATGGATTGGCGCGCAACCCAAAAGTACTGCCTAATCTTAGCTCCTGAAAAAATTGGAAAAAAATTTGAAAACTAACTCAAAATTACGAGGAAAAAACTGCAATACAACGTGCTACCTTGCTCAAAAACATTTAACTATAGTAACAGTGCCAGAATATTAAAAAAGTGCAGCTTTTAAGACAGTCGTGAATAACAGAGAAGGACTTAAAGTATAGCACATTATAATCTGCACAGAAAAACTGGAGGGAAACAGCTGGCTGGACTGTTGAATAAGGGAACCGCCCGTGTTTGACAGGAAATTATATTTTCCATTTAAAAATTGGTAAATCAAATGCTCAAAGTCAAACCGGGCTTAAAACGAGGCAAGTTAATATGAATTAAATATCAATCGAGAATTAAACTATAATAACAATTACTGAAATAAGTAAGCAAAGTACAAAATATGTACCGCCACTGTATGCTTTTTATGTACCGACACTGAAATACATCTGTGAGGCCAGACAAGTCTGAAAACTGTATTGCATCCCACATGACCCTCAACCGTACTCCACCGCCTAAGCCCTAAGAAACCAATTCACGGGAAAATACTTTAAGAAGGAAAATGGAACAGGAAATCGTAAAAGAAATTGCGGATTTAAAATCAAGTGTCTTTAGACGGATGGATGATCGAGATAAGAATGCGGACAAGATACACGAGCTACAAAATGATACTATGAAGAAGCTGAAGAAGATGTTTGAAACACAAATTCAAAATATGTTTGCACTTACCAAAACAGTTGAATCGTTACAGGCAGATATAATTAAATTGAAGGGACAGAACGAAGAACTAACTAATAAACTGAAAGAGTGCAAAGATGAGTGCAGCCGGGCAACTAACTTCGAAAGAAAACACAATATTATTATAAGTGGAATCGATGAACCCAACCTCGAAACAGCAAATGACCTACTATCAATCGTAAACAAAACTGTCAGATCCGACTTGAAAGCTGAAGTTACTGTTGACACGGCACGCAGAATCGGAAAAAGAGAGAACAATAAACAACGGAAAATCTTAGTGACTTTTGCAAAAATCAGCGACAGAGAACTTGTTCTAAGTAAGAAGACTGTTTTACGGAAACGAAACGGCAAACCAATATACATTAATCCAGATCTATCAGCGGAAATGTGCTTACGAAAATTTGAAGACCGAGAAGCCCGGAGAAGAGAACTGAGTCAGACCGAAATACATAAAACAGCGCAAACTGACAAAAACTGGCGGAACACACCAGCAGCAGCAGCAAAACAGTATCCGATCTTTAACACTGCCCCTCGTCCAATTACAGCATCCGAACATCTAAATATTAGGAAAAATCCCCCTAAACTTACTAAGAAAAATGAACTTTACTCAAAACAATAATGACTAATATTAACCAAACTATCAATGTATTTGTAATGCTGAATTGTAATCCATACCTAAATATGTATATATGTAACGTAAAATGAATCGCAGGCCGCCAAACCAAGGATCCACTATTTCATATTTCATGTATTCTTATTAATTATTGTAATTCGGAATTTGTGGGATAACCCCACCGAGTGTATGAACCATTGGTTAAATCGCTCGTACCAATGAATAAAATTATTATATTATAATGAATGCCTATAAATACCTTCTGAACAGCTGATGAATACTTCTGCATGGTAATGATTCCATTGAAGGATTGCTACAGGCAAGAAGTGTGCATTGTATATCTAATAGCAAAGTCAAGAAAATAAATTCATAAAGTAAAAGTCAAACAGTCTACTTTTTTTTTAGTACTGCTCTTTTACCTCTTTATAAATCTTATAATACAGAAACTTCCGTAGATTTATAAAAAATAATTTATTACCCTGTTCGGAACTGGGAAACCAATGAAAAATTCTTTCAATAAGTGCTATTCTACTAACCAACTTTTTCAAAAAGGTCGAAAACTGGAAATTAACATTTTCAAGAAGGTCAAAACTAGAAATTGACGCTTTCAAAAAGGTCAAAACTGGAAATTAACGTTTTCAAGAAGGTCAAAACTACACATAAACATTTTAAAAAAGGGTCAAAAATGGAAATTAATATTTTCCAAAAGGGCAAAAACTAGTAATCAATGTTTTCAAACAGCTCAAAACTAGAAATTACCACTTTCAAAAAGATATTAAAGCTAAACATATTACCGTTTCGAAAAGGTTAATTATAATTTTGTAATCTTTCTTGCAATTCAGTTCAAGGTCAAACCTGTAAAAATCTAGAGCCATAGAGTGCGGAACAATGGAAGATATTTCCTTCCGCTGTCCCGACCAAAAACGTGGTTTTTTCTTTCGGGTGAAACGTTATGCAGCGGGCACAACCTAAATAAAAAAGATCAATACGTTTAGAATGGGAGATCATTCATAGAAGGTATAATCTCGTTTATGGAAAATCTCTCACCAAATAATTTGTAGGTGGTGCCGTCGGTTCCGGTGTCGGGGGGAAGGGGAAGGTGTGAGGTGGACACGTCAGTTCCATTGAGCCCCCCAAGTCCCTGTAAATCTTGAACCCCCACTGACCAATGAATTATTCTCCCGTCCATCCCCGCCGAGTAAAAATTCGGAATGTCATCCAAATCATCCGCCCCCCAGCGGATACTCCAGACGGGGGCTCTGTGCTTGATCTCCGTTGGAATGTTCCTCAGAACTACTGACGTGGATGCATTCAATTCATTCTTCTTTAAATTTAAAATCCCTACGTTTCCGTCATACAGTCCTATTGCTACAAGGCAGCTTTTTCTAAGTAATTAAAAAAAACGTATTAAAAAACACAATTAATACAAAACTAGATTATTATTATTAGAATGATTAAAAGAAGTAATTTTGGGAACTGTACTTTGGATGTATGTCAACAGACATGGCTCCTTTTGGT
>JAQFZC010003382.1:0-18968 GCA_034695205.1 Dicyrtoma fusca
GTTTTCGGTTCCGGTTCTTTACCCCGGGTAACCCGAGTCCCGGTTCCGGTTCGGGTCCGGTTCTGTAAACCCTAGTCAAAACTAGAAATTGACATTTTCTAAACGGTTTAAAACTGGCAATTAACACTTCCAAAAAGGTCAAAACTATAAATCATCGTTTTAAAAAGGTTTTAAACTGGTAATTAACACTTTTAAAAAGGTTAAAACTAGAAATCATCATTTTTTAAACGGTTTAAGCTGGCAATTAACACTTTCAAAAAGGTCAAAACTAGAAATCATCATTTTCTAAACGGTTTCAAACATGTATTTAACACTTTTAAAAAGGTCAAAACTAGAAATTAACGTTTTCAAAAAACTACAAAATTAGATATAGTACCGTGTCGAAAAGGTTAAGAATCAAATTCGAGTGTCAAATCGAAATCGACTTTACATAAAGTGAAAATACAAGTTTTGCTATTTTTGAAAATAGTGAAAGTTATATTAACACTTTTTGAAAAACATTATAAAGAAGGCAGTCGCCCTTTTTTAAATAATGAAACTAATACACTTGCCTAATTATACTTTTTTGAAACTATAATAAAACTGGTATTTACATTTTTTGAAAAATAACTAAATGCGTATTTGGACCTTTCAAAAGTAGTAATAGCGGCATTTACACTCTTTGAAATCTTTCTGATCAAACGACCATTTGTACTTTTTAAAAAGCAGTAAAAGTGTGGGATTTGCATTTTTTTAAAAGTACCTAGTATAACCTTTATAAAAATTTCTGAAAATTTGCAAAACTGTTGTTTGCACTGTTTCAAAAATAGGTAGGTATGTATATAAAATTGGCATTTGCACAGTTCACAAGCCCTTATTTTCAGTTACAAAGTACAGATTGTGTAGGGGCTGCCGGCTGCTGACCAAATGACATAAAGGGGGTGCTGGGCCGGACCTTGACCTGCGTCTGCGTCACATTGCTTCTTCACCGACGCTGTATCTATGTACAGGGGTAGTGTGTCAGTCAGCTCATAAGCCGCCGTCGTCCGCGTACCGTAGTTTGTAGTGAGTAGTTGGTAGTCTTGGAGAATGTTTAAGAAATGTGTAAACCACACCAGAAGGAGATATTTCCTTGCTGCCTTCTGCCTTTTCCTTTTCTCTCTCAACCTTACATCTTACAATGCACTGTACTACACAGAATAGCACAGCACAGAGCAGAGCTTGAATGACTAAACAAGAAATTTTTTTTTTGTGGTAAAACTTTGTGATCGACCCAATAAAAATATTTTATGAATCAACTTTATTCCCTTTAACAGAATCTCTTCCTGTACATTTTTGTTTGAAAACGGGGCTAATATTAGAAATTTAAGCTGAAAGGAGGAAGGAATCTGAGGGAGGTGAAAGGCATTAAGGATTCTCGCAAATTTATCTCCACACAATCCCCACTTTCAACTTTAACTCAATCATATGATTAGATTTGAAATTCCTTTTTTGGGGATTGCGATTCATTTTTATTGTGCGATTGCTAATACTCTTTAAGTGGAACTTCCACCAAGGAAGACTTACGTTTTAAAAATTGTAATCTTTTTGAAAAAATTGAAATACATAGTTCCTTTGAACCAATTCGAAACTTACAAACCATGAAAAGAATGCTTTAAAAAAATGTTTACATATATTACAAATACAAGCACTTTTCAAAATAGTCAAAACAAAAAAAAAAATTAACGTTTTCGAAAGGCACGATCCAATAAATTAACACTTTTAAAATGGTCAAAGCTGGAAATTACACTTTTCAAAAAAAAACAAAACTGGAAATTACACTTTTAAAAAAGGTCAAAACTAGAAACTAAGCTTTTCAAAAAGGTCAAAACTGGAAATTACACTTTTAAAAAAGGTCAAAACAAAGAAATTAAGCTTCTCAAAAAGGTCAAACTGGAAATTTAACTTTTCAAAAAGCTCAAAACTGGAAATCACACTTTTCGAAAAGCTCAAAACTATAAACTACACTTTTCAAAAACACTCAAAACTAGAAATTAAGCTTCTCAAAAACGTCAAACTGGAAATTTAACTTTTGAAAAAGGTCAAAACTGGAAATCAAACTTTGCAAAAAGCTCAAAACTATAAATTACACTTTTCAAAAAGGTCAAAACTATAGTAACCAACATTTGCAAAAGCGCCACAAAATAAGAAAGTTACATTTTCGAAAACGTGTTAAGCTAGATAAATAACCGTTTCAAAAAGGTTAAAACGGCAAAAATGAAATATCATCTTTTGCCCACGGATGTGTAATGATATTTTGGTACTGTGTGCACAATAGTGTGCATATGTAGGTACATCTTGTGTAAATACATGTAAGTAAAAAGGCAATTTAAATCTGATTTAGTATTTGATAAATAATTTATCCATGCATTGAGCCTGTAATTATTTTGAACGTCTGCGAACTCTGACGTACATACTTGTGTAGTGTAAGCCCTTGAAATTTTAATTCACAATTCCACTGATAGCCCAGTGTCTAGTGTCTACAGCTATATAGTGCCATAGTGCCATAGTGCCATAGTGCCTATTACTGCCTATAGCTATATAGTATTTACTTTATATGAATTTTTTTTCTTTCTTTTCTTTTCGTTACAATCAAGATGGAGGATTTATCATGAATTTAAATTGTCGACAGTTTGTTAAAAGTTTGTCTAACATCTCTCCTAACATTGCGCTAACACACACACAGAACGTTGGGAATAAAAAGGGGAAGGTTGGAGGCTGAGGCATACGGGATGCTGGGATGAATGCATTACCTTCCATCTCACATCCGATCTCCACTCCAGTCTATTCATGGTTATCGTCATATCTGTGACTTTTGGAAGTTGTGCCTTGTGTAGTGAAGAGAGAGAGAGAGTAAGTTCGTTATGCGTATCCTGGGACGAAATTATATTTACACTTAGGAAACATTTCAGGTCCAGAGTAAACCTCTCCGTACTCATGTTCGGCGATGATCTCGGGTGTTAGGTGTAAGTCTGTCTGTATTTACCGTAAGTACGGGAGACACTTTATGAAAATAAGTACAACTGCTTTCCTGGCTTCCACACTCCAACATCCTTCCACTGCCAACATTATGAAACATCACTACATGGCATTTACCCCGCATTACATTATCATCGTCATAAGCTACACAGAGCACATCTCCATAGACGCTCGCGAAAAAAAATACAACTCCTTAACGGCACCATCATATTCCTCACACAAAGTACGAGCGTCAGTCAAGGCAGGGTGCGGATCAGCATCGCATCGGAGAGAGCTGTATAGGACAGTTTTTTTTTGAAGTGGAGAGGGGCCTTCCACTAGTGGTGGTATGGTGTAGGAAGCAACATTTTAAAATGTGTAGATATCATAGGTTGCACTTTTTTCAAATCGAGAAAAGGGACTTTTTGCCTTTTTTTGAAATGTGTAGATATCCCTTTTTTCTTTAAAACGTCCAATTTCATGATTTACGGTTTTTCAATTGTTCATTTATCGCATTTTGAACTTCTTTTTAAAGCGAAAAGGGATGTTTAGCCTGTTTTTTAAATGTGTAGATATCCCTTTTTGCTTCTTTTTGAAAGTAGTTATCATATTTTGCTCTTTTTTCAATGTGCAGTTATCATGTTTTCCACCTTTAAAGCGTTCAATTTCATATTTTGCAATTTTTTAATAGTGGATTCATCACATTTTGGACTTTTTTAAATCAAAAAGAGATGTTTAGCCTGTTTTTTAAATGTGTAAATGTCACATTTTGCACTTTTTTAAACTTGTAGATAACGGATTTTACGCTTTATACGCTTTTTAAGTATGAATATTTCACTTTTTACTCCTTTTTGAAAGTAGTTATTACGTTTTTTCAATGTGCTTTTTTCAATGTGCAGTTAGCATATTTTGAAACTTTAAAACGTCCAATTTCATAATTTACAATGTTTTAATTGTGGATTTATTATATTTTGCACTTTTTTTTAAAGCGAAAAGGGATGTTTAGGCTTTTTTTAAATGTGTTGATATTGTATTTTGTACTTTTTGAAATGTGTAGATACCAGATTTTACATTTTATGCGTTTTTTAAATATGAAGATATCACGTTTTACTCCTTTTTGAAAGTAGTTATCGCATTTTACATCTTTTTTAAATGTGTTGATACGACATTTCACACTTTTCAAATGTGCAGTTACCATATTTTGCAACTTTAGATCGTCCCATTTCATAATATATAATTTTTCAAATGTGCATTTTTAACATGTTTTGCATGTTTTAAATTGTTAAACTTCACCATGAACACATTTTCAAAAGGGTGTGTATTTCAAAGGGTATAGTAGGCCTTGCTTGAAGGAATTTGTCTAATTCCTGTCATATTTGGAAGGATCCTACGCCACTACTGTCTCTAGAGATACGCGTCTTTATGCAGCGTCTGTACTGAGATAGTGCGGTGTAGACTGGAAGACTGACTGCTGACTGGAACTCGACCAAAGATCTTAAACAAGGTGGAATGTATTTTTGAGATACTGCAGTAGAAGATTTTGAGAAGGAGCAGTAGAGGTTTAAGAAGATTTTGCTTCTTAGACTTTATCATTCCTGTCCTTAAATATAACTGTGTGAGTTGTGAATCCAGGAATATAAGTATACCTGGCTGTATAACGCATTCTTTCTATGCCCTGCAAAGCCCTTCCTCTACACTACATAGGTACTTATGTGTACTCGTGTTATACGCGGGATGTCAGAGGTAAAAAGTAGAGAGTAAAAAAAAAGTATCGTATGGAGGATAGGCACATGCATCTGCTACCTTTTAGGGGCTTTGCAATTTTAACGTCAAGGGAAAACTTGTTTAGGTATTTAGTACATTTGGATAGCCACCAGCAAGTTCTGCCATTTACAACACTTTTTCTAACCTACGTAAATGTACTTAGTGTTTTCCTTTTTTCTGATGAAATTGTACTGTTTTACCCTTTTAAAAACTCATCTAAAAAATCTCATTTTTTTAGGTATGTATACAATTCTTTATTTCCAAAAGGTGCAAATGTACCAACCAACATAGTATTTTGTCCTTTTTCAAACGTTGCATATAGTTTTTTGTTTATTTTGAAAAGGTGCATACGAATGTTTTATAATTTTATTAAATGGTACAGATATAGAATATCGCCTTTTTAAAATGTTCACTACGCAGATTAACCATTTTGCCTACGCGGAACTGAAGAGCCATGGAGAGAATGCTTCCCAAAAGTGTTTAATTCTATAAATCAGGTTTTTGAAAACGGTCAAAACAAGTATATAACACTTTCAAAAGGTCAAAAAACTAGAAATTAACGTTTTCAAAAAGGTCAAAAAACTAGAAATTAACGTTTTCAAAAAGGTCAAAAAACTAGAAATTAACGTTTTCAAAAAGGTCAAAACTAGAAATCACAATTTTCAAAGCATGCAAAACTATGTATATTACCGTTTCAAAAATGTTAAAAAATGAAAATATAGTGTTTTGTCTGCTTTGCAAATGTGACTACAACATTTTGCAGAGTTATGAATTTTTTGATTAGGTAGGCATGCTTATACACCAACAAACCCAGAGTTCAAATCGCTCGTAGTATTTGCACGTACCCTAATCTCTAAGAAGAGGATCCACACACAGATTCTTGATAGTTTGTTGTGCTCCGTACTATCAGAGATGATAAGGTACCTTACCTACATTGAGTGTGTTGTGCTAAGGAGTATCAGCACTGAGTACAGCAGTACTTGGACCGAATATATAGTTGTATGTATATAGCAACGTCCCTATAGCCTGGTCCCTATAGGCAGCCTTCCTAAGTAGGGCCAGAGACACGGTGAGCTTCTTCCTTGGAGCTCAGAGGCTCCGTTGTTATTATTATTATGTGATGCACGCGTAAGGCGCGAGAAGGACGTGTGCCTCATTCCATATTTACTGCTACAAGTCTTACTACCGGATGAGACTCACTTGAGGATCTACAAAGTAAACTCAGAGCCGTATTAGAGGGACACGTGGCTATAGGGGCACACACTATATAGCCTCTCCCTCTATAGCTATATAGCACATCCATCCGTGTAGACCTTACAGAAGACCCGACCGATCTTTGTATGAGATACCAGTGCCAGTCCCACTACCAGGGAAATGTCTCCTTCAAAAGCTACTGTCTTACTGCGGGAAGGCACAACTGAATTTGTATTAAAATCAGATTGTGTGCTCCACTGCGGACGTCCAAAACGTGCTTCCAAACATTCCCAGAGCCTCCATAGTTTATCCTGTAATAATGTCCTAAATGCTTACTAAAAAGTAAACACTACAAACTTTAGTTTGCGAACAAATTTGTATTAATTATACTTGGACTAATTATCAAAACTAATTCAATTTTGAAAAATCCCACGTTTTATAGCACACAAGTTATGCACCAACGAACAAGATCAGTCACAGTCGAATTGGGTACTGAGTACACTACCAAAACCATCATTTTCCGAAAAAGTGAAGCCATTTTTACTAGTTATAATCGCATCATTATGATGATTTCTGACCTCATCATATGATGAGGTCCACATTTAGCCCATGTTAATTCCATATCTTATGAAGAAGCTTATCTGGACCCCATCTAGTTCGCATCATTATAATGCATTCTAACGCATCAAAATGATGCGATTATAAAAATAAATAAAAATGGCTTCATTTCTTTTATGTATGATGCGATTATGATGTGGTGATTTTTTGCAATGTACTGAGTATTTATTGCAAGTAAAACATGGTCGGCTAAGACATTTCCTATTCGGAATCGAAACTGGAAACCCATGGAATTGCTTTACACAACTTTTTCAAAAACATTCGAAAATAGTGACTAACATACTTTCAAAAAGGTTGATACAAGAAATTACAATTTTTAACCTTTTCGAAAAGGCGTCTTTCTTATTTTAACATTTTTGAAAATCCCAGTCACTATACGCTAGTTTAGAATGTTTTTGAAAAGTGTAGTTTCCAGTTTTGACCTTTTTCAGAGTGTTAATCACTAATTTTGAATGTTTTTGAAAAGTATAATTTCTAATTTTGCCCTTTTTGAAAGTGTTAATTTCTTGTTTTATCCCTTTCGAAAATCGTAATTATTAGTTTTGACTGTTTTTAAAAGTGTGTTTGTGGTATATACACAATTTTTGAGAGCAGTCTTTTCCTGGTGTGTCAGTTTCGAATAGGTTTAAACAGGTTCAAACTAGAAATCATCATCTTTAAAAACGTGCAATGCTAGAAATCAACTTTTTAAAACGGTCAAAATAAGAAGTTAGCACTTTCAAAAATGTCAAAACTATACACAAACATTTTAAAAAACAACAGGACAACCAACACTAATAAGTGGCGCCTTTATGAAGGCCGAAACAAGAAATTACCATTTTCAAAAGATGTAAAACTAGACATCTTAGCGTTTCGTAAAGGTGAAGATTCAAAATAAGATAAATCAATCGTTTGCTTTGATTTACGTAGCATTACAAAAGAGCATCATTTCGCTCATGCATTTCATCATCAAATTCTTTCAGATGAGGTAAGCAGGCTGTAAGGCTAAGGCTTTATGCGATTTTTCGAAATGAAATCATATTATACATATGTGTAGGGTACTACAGACTACAGCAGCTATAATATGTGTAACGGCAACGACGTCAAATAAGAAATGTGAGCTAAATATTTGTTGACAATACGGTCGAAGATACAAATCCTGAAATCAAATCAGTGAAATCCTTTGGGATTTCCTTTGTTTTGACATTTACCGCATACAATATTCTCTTGTATAAGCTGGCAACGGCAACAGCAACAGCAACCCACAGTCCATGCATATCGCTTTAGCAGAAGAAGACCAACCTAAGTTTTGTAATCATTCCTATTTTTGTGTTCATGTTTGTTGAAATTATTTTTGTTTACTGTGTGCAGAGCAGTGCAGTGCAGTGTATCGTATTACTCAATGTCATTAGCAAAGAAGCAAAATTGGGCAATTTGCAGTTTCAATAAGTTCAAAGTACCTGCTTAGCCGAAGCGCAATGTTTTAAACACAAAAAGCTCGATTTTGCTCCATTTCGAGAAGGAAAAATGCCCCTAAATGCCTTTTAAACTATTCGAAGCCGGGAAACAATGGAAAGACTGCTTCACAAAAAAGTGTATTTACTACATACTACCTTATTCAAAAAGGTGAAAACTAGAAATTAGTATTTTGAAAAACATTCAAAACTAGTAAAAAACACTTTGAAAAAGCTCAAAACAAGAAATTAACATTTAGAAAAACATTCAAAACTTGTAATTAACATTTTCAAAAAGGTCAAAACGAGAAAGAGAAATCACCATTTTGAAAAACACTCAAAACTACTAATTAACACTTTCAAAAAAGGTAAAACAAGAAATTGCCATTTTCAAAAAGTTATAAAGCTAGATATTAGCATTTTAAAAAGAGTATAAAATATTCTATCTATAAATTCAAAAAATGTTCAAAAATCGAAAACTTGGGAAGATGCAAAGTGAACTATTAACAATTTTTCGAAATGATGTAAATCTGCTTTTATGAAGCGTTAAGTTTCTTTACGATACTGCCGTTTTTAAATGAAGGCGATGATTAATCACTTTTGCTTTTAGTAGAATTTGTAAAAGACAATTTTGCTCCTTCAAATTCAAATTGACGGCACATTGCATTGGCAGTATTGACGAGAATATTTTTAATAAAAAGGCTTCTTCTTTTGTGATGGTCGTCATGGGTAAACATTTTAACGTGGAGTTATTTTTCAACGAAGATACTTATAGGGTAGGGATGCACGTTCGTCATCGCCATCGAATACATCCATCTAGCGTATATGTAGGTATATCGGTATCCCTATAGGTATAGCCACATCCGTTATTTATAAGTATAAGTATCTGTGGTATGCATCTGGATAGGCATAGCCCGACTTTTGACGGAGAACAAATAAAAGTTAAATCCGTACTTTTTCCTCAAATATTGCCAATTGCATTTTGTGTACTGGAAACTGGAATGGATGATCGTTGTTGGAGGATTTGAAGGCTGAGGGAAAAGAAAAGTTGAATAAGCAATCTGTATGCATTTAGATGGCACAGTTTTAAAGGCCATCTTCCGTACTTCCCCCCGTCTCATCCGCTCATAAAAACAGATGAATTTTCCAATTTCGGTTTTTTTTCTTCTTGGGACGCGCGTACGTGAGAGCAGTGACTGCAGGCCAAAAACTGCAGCCTGCACAAAAGCCAAATATCCAAAAAATCAGCGTCTTTCAACATTCTAGTCGAAGAGATGTTGTGTCGCGTGTGACTGGTGGTTGTGAAGAAAGCTCTTAAAATCAAAATGTACAATGGAAAATATTCGGGGAGTATAATGCGTGGTGAACTGTGTGGAAAAATAGGAAATGATCCTGGAACTCAAGTAACCGATTCCCTTCCATTGCACTGCATTGTCTGCACAGTCACACTCGTCGTATTATTTTCTCCCTTGTCTCCTTCACTAAAAAGAAACCCGTCGAGGGGACAGTAGTGTGGAGAGGCTCCGGTCAAGAGGGTATAGCTCTTCATCTTAGAGTTATCACAGTCGTTTGGCAGGCGGACTTACATAAATGGGTGGGCTATGGAGCAAAGTGATGCATTTTGTTTATACATAATTCAATCTATCATCGATCTATTGGAGGATTTCAGATTTAGCATAGAAATCAAGGCATTTACCAAAATTTTTAAATTCTTAATTAGGCGGTTGGCACACTTGTTTTATTATCTTGTAAACACGACATCGTGCAACTTTTGAAAAACTTACAAGTTTAAGAAGAATATTTGGAACAATTTGGTCTATTATGTCAATAGGGGATGCCGTTATTTTTCAAAACGTTCAAATATGACATTTTGCTCATTGTCAAAAACATGCATTTAGGATATTTTGCACCTTTTTGAAAACATGCAATTAGGGCATTTTGCACCTTTTTGAAAACATGCAAATAGTACATTTTGCACCTTTTTGAAAACATACAATTAGTACATTTTGCACCTTTTTGAAAACATACAATTAGTACATTTTGCACCTTTTTGAAAGCATGCAATTAAGACATTTTCCACTTTTTGTAAAAATGTAAATATGACATTTTGCACCTTTTCAAAAACATGTAATAGTAAAGACACCAGCATAAAATATTGTTAAAAGTTATATTTGCACGTTTTCAAAAACTTATAAAGTCAAAGCACATTTTCAAAAAAGTGTAACTAACATATTTTGTATTTTTTCAAAGCATTAAAAACAAAGATTTTCCACTGTTTGTACATACACTTTATTAAAAACCATACTTTTTTGCCTCATTTTTGCTTCTCAAGCGAGGCTAAATGCACGTACTTCTCCAGCAGCGACGACTTTGTTGGATGAGATATTCGTCCAAAAAAATGAGAAAAGGTCGATTTACGGCTTAAACTGCTGACCTGTTCATATTTTCTTCGCCTTTTTTCATTTCATCGGTTTGTGGACTTTGCCAGCCCTGCAAGGGAAGTATCATGACAAAGAAAATACATATTCATCTCAATAAAATTTTATACGGGAACGCATACAGACCAAAAAAAAAAGATCCGTTTTTCTCCGTCGCGTCGAACGTCCATGTGAAAAGAAACTAAAAAAAAACTTGAAAAAAAGATGAGGACGACGAAGACGAAAGCGCAGCAGTCTTAGAGTGCAAAAACAAAATGATGCCTAAATTCCTCAAATCTTTGTTTTTTCACTTTTAAAACACGTGTAGGCTCCTTTATTTATTTTCGTACCGTGTCGTATTGATGTTCCCTTGAAGGGAAGAAAGTGTGAGCAGCAGGAGGTTTTCTTCAAAAATGTTTTTTAATTTAATGTCGTTTAATATAGAAATAGATGGATGTGAGATTTGAAACATCTTTTAACCCAATTTGGCCTCCCTGGTGCACACACTTTAGGAGGGAATGATGTGACGAATGACTGGGAATGAAAATTCAATATAATATTTCGTGTGAGGTAGTGAGTTCCGTAATAACATTTTATAGCGTCAAGTGGCAATAGCAATTTGGAAAGGTTGCTTCCAGCAAAAGCGTTTCCATTTCAAATAAACTAGCTAAAGGATCTAATCGTTACCGTTTCACACAAACACAATCATACAGCAGTAGCACAGCCTGTAGCTGGGGCCTTTCATATATTACATAATGTCATTATGGGGCGGGATTCAGAAATATAATTGATGCTAATTTGAATTACTGTGATTAGCTCATTAGCATTAGTACAATATCTTTCACAGAGTTGTAAAATGTGATCCTTGATATTTATCCTTTTTGTACAAGCAGGCTCAAAAAACTGAAAAGCCGAAACCTACATTTTTCAAAATGTGACAAATCAATCTAAAATCTTATGATTTTAGAAAAGGCATAAATCGTTAAAATCGCATTTTGAAAAGTGCACAATATGACACGCTTTTAAAATGTGTGTCAAACACGAAAGTTGCACCAGATCACTCAATAAAAGCCAAAAATGTGAAAATGAGCCATTTGACAAAGCAAAAACGTGGAAATAAGCCTTTTGAAAAAGTGCAAAACGTGGAAATGAGCCTTTTGAAAAAGTTCAAAACGTGGAAATGAGCCTTTTGAAAAAGGGCAAAACTTGGAAATGAGCCTTTCGAAAAAGTTCAAAACGTGGAAATGAGCCTTTTGAAAAAGTGCAAAACGTGGAAATGAGCCTTTTGAAAAAGTTCAAAACGTGGAAATGAGCCTTTTGAAAAAGTTCAAAACGTGGAAATGAGCCTTTTGAAAAAGTTCAAAACGTGGAAATGAGCCTTTTGAAAAAGTGCAAAGCGTGGAAATGAGCCTTTTGAAAAAGTTCAAAACGTGGAAATAAGCCTTTTGAAAAAGTGCAAAACTTGGAAATGAGCCTTTTGAAAAAGTGCAAAACTTGGAAATGAGCTTTTTGAAAAAGTGCAAAACGTGGTGTTAACGTTTGAAAAAGAGCACATTTAGTGTATTAGCGGTTTCAAACCTGGCATAAGTATCACATTAGCATTTTGTTTAGAAGGCAAAGCATAATTTTGATGTTTTTATAAAGGCTTGACAATAAAATGTATAACGCTTACAAGAGCAAAAAGATCCTTTCGCAGTTTAGAAAAGGTGAATCAGTGAAATGTCTGAAAATTCCAAAATAGTCAGCCATTACAAATTTTAATATATTTTCGAAAGGAGTGCAAATAACACTTAACCGTTTGCAACAGGTGCAAAAGGCGATAACTACGAATATCCCAGAATCAAAAAAATCTCAGTACATACCAGTCGAACAAGTTTTGCTCTGAAACTCGTGAAATATGTAATAACTGGAATACTCTTATGTATAGCATGTAAAAGGGTGGAGTGGGGAAAGCACGGTTGAATCCTGGTTCCTGGATCGCTTTCTATTTTTCTCGAGTATCGTATTACAGTGCAGTGGCAGTGAAGCCTAGGCCATTATGAGAATGCATGCAATCTTATGCCTACAGATCGAGAGAAGATAATTACATGGACTCATACGTGAGTGCAATTAATATTGACTTGAAAATTATTTTTTATTCATTCTCTGGCCTGGCTCGTGGTTCTGCTCTCCTCTGTTGTTGCTCCGTATGCCGTCTGCCATGAAAATGACCAATTTTCCTCCAGATTTATTTGCATGGCTAGTCGGGAGAGCGTGGACGGGAAGGAAAGGGAAAACTAAAAAAAAATTACACTCACTCCAGTGACTTCGTCAGCGTCCACTTTCATGAATGACCGAACCGACTCACGCTGTATATTGGACTGTCTAAAAACAAGGGACTTGATCTATTTCACTCTCTTTGGCTCCCATTTCCCATCGATTTCTCTCTTTCTCTCTCTCTCAAGCACTATGCCGGCCTGGCTACATACAATTTTGTGGGGGGCTTGTAAATATTACTTGGTCTAGGTCCCGTTTATGTTCACTGCAGTGTAAAATTTATTTATTTTTACTATGACTTTCTAAAGAAACATCATTAGGCATTGATACAAATAGTTCAAAGGTTAAAGCAAAGGATTTAAAAACTTTGAGACAGTGTCAACAAATCGTGAAAACGTAAAAAATTAATATTAACCTTTGAGAAAGTTTGGAAACGTGAAACTAATGTTTACAAAAGTATCAAAACATGATGTTTACAAAAGTATTAAAACGTAAAATTGTTGTTTACAAAAATATCAGAACTCAAAGCTATGTTTACAACAGTTTCAAAGCGTAAAATTATTGTTTACAAACGTATCAAAATGTAAAATTAATGTTTACAAAAGTATCAAAACGTGAAATTAATGTTTACAAAAGTATCCAAATGTAAAACTAAAGTTTGCAAAAGATTCAAAACGTGAAATTATTGTTAACAAAAGTATCAAAATCGGAAATCAATGTTTACAAAAGTATCAAAACCTGAAACTAATGTGTAAAAAAGTACCAAAACGCGAAATTAATGTTTACAAAAATATCAAAACGTGAAATTAATTCCCAAAGCAATAAATTAACTTAAAATTAACGCTTTGAAAAGTGTAAAGGAAGGAACTAAACTTTCAAAACGGATTAAACCCATGAAATTAAACTTTTCAAAAGTGTCAAACCTGGGTAAGTAACAACATTTTGAAAAGTGTCAATGAAACTAAACATTTAAGAGTTTAAAAACGTGAAATTAACGTTTTAAAATGAGATGAAAAAGACACAAACGTTTGGAAAAAGGTCAAATATGAATACTATGTTTACAAAAGTACTACAAAAACCAATAATAATGTTTTGAAAAGTGTAACACATAAAACTGACATTTTCAAGATTTATCAAAACAGGAAATTATAGCCTTACAAATACAAACCTAACAAAGCAAAGATGTCCATAACTTTAAAAAAAACAATTCTGTGACATAATATTTGCAAGTCCCCTTGTACACACATACGCAAATAATAGCTCGATTACAGAGTATAAGTTCTCCCTTGGTAACCAGCACCACTTGGAGATTCATGGCATTTTATATTATTACAGTGCAAATGCTTGGAATTATTTCCTGTCTCTTTTTCGCTCCCTTGTTTTCCACTGGACGTTGTGCTCCACTCACTGAGCTGGACTTGGAGGAAATTAAACGCATTTCAATCATTCTTCCTGCCAAACGCATCAGGCTTCCAATCCAAAGATCATGAAAATGTACTTCAAACACACACAAAACAGTCCAAAGGTCCAAACAATACAGCACGTATGTACGCACATTTTAGCATGTATCAGTTTTGGACGAGAAAACAAGCAAGTTGTTAGCGCTAATTTTAATAACAGCGATAAAAAATCAGAAGCGGAAAAGCAAAGTAACATTTTTACTACGCCACCCACGTAGAGTGGCCTACTAGGCAAAGTAGGGTAAATGCAATATCTTTTATTACACTTGAGCAAATCATAAAAATCCAATTTTTTGATGGGTGCAAAATGTCCTATTTACATGATTTTGAAAAGCTGCAAACTGTACTAATCGCATGATTTTGAAAAATTGCAAAATGTCGTATTTACCATTTTGAAATGATGCAAAAAGTACTCATTGCATGTTTTTGAAAAGCTGCAAACAGTTCTAATCGTGTGATTTTGAAAAAGCTCAAAATGTCATTTTTAGATAATTTTCAAAAGGTGCAAAATATTCTATTTACATGTTTTGTGAAAAGACGCAAACTGTACCAGTTGCATGCTTTTGAAAAAGTTCAAAATGTTCTATTTACATGTTTTTGAAAAGGAGTAAAATGTCCTAATTGCATGTTTTTGGAAACTTACAAAATGTCCTAATTGCATCTTTTTGAAAAGTTCAAAATGTTCTACTTGCATCTTTTGAAAAGGTGTAAAATGTCCTAATTAAATGTCTTTTGAAAAGACGTAAACTGGACTAATTGCATGGTTTTGAAAAGGAGCAAAATGTCTTTTTTTTTGTTCTTGAAAACATGCAAAACGTCGCATTTATGATTTTGAAATGGTGAAAAAAGTACTCAATGCATGTTTTTTAAAAGATGCAAAACGTCATACTTACGTTTTTAAATCTTTTGCTCACCGTTCAATGCTTACAACGAACGTCACTTGTTATGTATATTCGCTAGTTTACTTTTAAAATGTCACTACGCACCAATCACAATGCTACCAAGATTGATCGGAATAACTTCCTTTTGCCTCTTAAGAGTCAAAGAATGTTATAAATTAAAAATACGTCGCCGGATTTTAGTGCGGAAGTAGAATTGCAGCTGAAAGTGAACTCCGCTTTTTGCAATAGTTACAAAGTTGGGACGCCCAGGAGATTTCCAAGTAGTGCAGAAGGACGAGTAATAAACTATTCATTCATGAACTCCGTCGTTTCACGACGTGGTCGATAAAAAGTGGAACTTAAGTTTTAAATATATTCATGGACACGCTCATTACACAAAATTCATAAAAGTAACTTTGGAGCTCCGAAGAAAGCGCATGCACATATGTAGCACTTGAATAGTTTTACTTTCACAGTCGCAACTTCATTAACTCCACTTTCACTCTTCGCTCCTTATGGGATTAAAATGACTTGATCACCAACAGCCACCCACACATAAGATATTCAAGCCTTGTTGATATATGTAAAGTAGCATGGCGTAACTTACCGAGAGCGAAGAAGCAAAACGGCACAAGCCAACACATTTTTACTATGCGAGAGTGCAAACCATGGCATGGCTATTCTTTTGATGAAAGTTAGCTATTTAGCAATGTTTAAACCGTTGAATAAAGCTTTCCTTTCTTAGAGTGTACAAATGCATTTCTTTCAAAAATTGATAAGCAGCACGTTTTGCACCATTTTGAAGTATTTGTTTGCAAATTTAGGGTCTGTTGAAAATCAAGTGAATTCCACATTTTACAACTTTTCAAAAACATGTAAATAGTATATTTTGCACTTTTTTCAAATATACAAATACAGAATTATGCATCTTTTAAAAAAATTCAAATACAGCATTTTGTATTATTTAAAACATGCAAATACAGAATTCTGCAACTTTTCAAAAACATGCAAATACAGAATTCTGCACCTTTTCAAAAACATGCAAATACAGAATTCTGCATCTTTTCAAAAACATGCAAATAGGGCATTCCGCACCTTTTTAAAACTTGCAAATACCCCTTTCCGCATCTTTTAAAACATGAAAATACAGCATTCTGCACTTTTTCAAAAGCATGCAAATACCCCTTTCTGCATCTTTTAAAAAAATGAAAATACAGCATTCTGCACTTTTTAAAAAACATGCAAACAGGGCATTCTGCACCTTTTTAAAACTTGCAAATACCCCTTTCTGCATCTTTTAAAAAAAATGAAAATACAGCATCCTGCGCCTTTTTAAAACATGCAAAAAGATCATTTTGTACGTTTTATAAACGTATAAATACGGCCTATCCTTCGCTTTCAAAATTTGTATATAGAGCTGTAATCGCCCTTCAAAGCTTTGCTAATACGATATGTGTTCTACTCATCCGTTTTCAGAAAGAATGAAATAGTCCATTTTGCCCCCCAGTTGACAGTATCATTAAGCTCAAGAGCACGACTCCAGCCGCGCTAATTTTTGTTTGAACTCCGCCATCAAAATTGCATTCATGTAATGATAATACTTTGAGTATGTGCAACGGAACAAACTTGAGCTCCCATTGACTCCACTCCAACAACACACTACACTGCAGCTCCCACTCAAAAGGGACACGGAAGTGAAAGCTGAGAATTCCATGTGTAATTTAATTGCATGTTTCCTCCCTGCATCGAATTGACGTTGAAAGTCAAAAGGAATTAAATTAACGGCCTCTCTCCAAAGCAAAGAGACGAGAGTTCCAAGAATTGGAGCACATATGCAGAAACAAAACACCCATCGTTGGGAAGCATTCAGAGGGATCATCCATAAATTAGGTGGCAAAACAGGACCGTCGGTATAGAGTCAGTAGTGAAAGCGTTTCCTAGTGGCCGGTGACGCAGTTACTTTATGGCTGTCCCTAAGGATTCAGAAATCTACTTTTTTTCTAGTTTTCTCAATCACTCCCTATAATTAGGGGAACAAACGGCGTTGGAAGGGGTCTCGCAAATATTACGTCGTAGGCCTAGGTCGACCTTTTAACCTTTTCGAAACGGTAGTATATCTAGTTTTATATATTTTTGAAAATGTTGATTACTAGTTTTAGTTTTGTCCTTTTTGAAAGTGCCAGTTTCTAGTTTTGATTGTTTTTGAAAGGACGAATTTCTGCTTTTTGAACTTTTCAAAAGTGTCGATTTCTATCTAGTTTTGATCTTTTTGAAAGTGTTAATTTCTGGTTTTTGGCCTTTTTGAAATAATCGATTTCTAGTTTTGAACTTTTTGAAAAAGTTATTTGCATAACACACATTTTTGTAAAACATTCTTCCAGTGATTTCCCAGTTCCGAATAAGTTAATTCCAGAAATGGAGAAGGCAATCAAGATGAAGTCATTTGTTGTCTAAAGAAGTAATAATTGAGTGGCCCCTGTAGCTGCAACTTCCGCTGTGCTGTGACACAACTGAGGAAATAGTGATGTTGCGTACGTGGATAATAAGTACATGATGAGAAGCCCAAAAGAAATGCGAGTGAAAGCGTGTAGTGAGAAAGAGTGGTGTTCCAGTATTGTTCCCACGTCAGTGCTTTCTCCATGTTGAAGGCTCGGCTCATAGACTTTCTCTTAACAAAATATGCACACGTCTGTTTATTCTTCGTCTATGTAGTTACATACATGCATAATGTCCCAAGTCTTAAGGGCTTAAAACCTACACGCTGTCTACAAGCACACGAGGCATCCTTCGCCCTCCGCCTGACGTCCTGCTTTCTAATACAGATACTGCATCTTGATGAACACCAGCGCCTTCAGTCACAGCACGTGTTGCGTACATATTTGGGGGCCTTCCATATATAACGCTGTACTGAGACGAATCTTACAAAAGAGACTGATTTATAGAGATACAAGCGTAAATCTACTCCAAGGGGCCCAAACGATAAGTTAGCGTTCCCAAAAAAAACATTTATGACGTCATAATTGAAAGCCCCCCGCTGCTTCCTGTCAGGCTGTAACTACTTATGTGTCTAATACTACCAACACACCAGCACCCAGGCTCTCGTTGAAGCTCCAGCTTCATCTCCAGCCTCGTCCTTCCTACTTTGGTCCCGAGTTTAAGTCGTTCATAAAATCGCAGAGGAGGCAAGGATGGGAGGACGGATGGAAGTTCGAGCTGGAGACTGGAAAAGAGCGAGAAGCTGGAGAAGATGGGCGACATGAAACATGGAAAAAAAATTGAGTTTGCAGATATTATTATTGAATCTCTCCCGCTCTCCACTCCAAGGGCGTAGCTGAAGAAAAATTTCGGGGGGTGCTCAATATATATAGCATATAGTATATACATATATATACGCAGTATGTACATAGTGCATATTTACAAATTTCGGGGGGTGCACGGGCACCCGAGCACCCCCCCAGCTACGCCCTTGCTCCACTCCATCCACACAAACACGCACACACACGGTACAAGAGAGAGACAGGAGATAGCTAAAGGAAAGCCACTTACTAGTAGCGTCTGAAGTATCAAAAGGACACTTTCCTAAATTGTAAAATGAGTGCAAAGTTTCCCATTTTTAGTACAAAGCACATTTCGAACACTTCTTGAAAGAAGGACACATTTTTCCACATTTTTACACTAATTTAAATTAATGTTTTTGAAAAAGTGCAAAATGCTCTACATTATATGAAAGATGCATTTGAAGGGACGGAAAATATTCTATTTACACGTATTCAAATCATTAGGTATTTCTTATTTGGGTCGTTTTGAAAAAGGTCAAATTGGCCTATTGACAAGTTTTCAAAAATGTGCAAAAAGAATTATTTAAACTTTCTAAAATGGTGGGAAAAGTTCGTAGTAGCATCTTTCAAAAATGTGAAAAATTTCCAATGGGTACCTGCTTGAAATAGTGCAAAACGTTAGAATTGCATA
>JAQFZC010003383.1:0-18967 GCA_034695205.1 Dicyrtoma fusca
AAATTTCCATGTTAAATCCCATTTAGTTTGTCGCAGTTTGAAAGTCGGAAAATTAAATATTTTTTTCCTTAAGAACAACAAAAAAGTAGCATCAAGTTTTATGTCAGAAGTAGTCGTTAGCCTAATGTCTACCACCAGAATAAATTTGGATTGGATCTGCGTTGGGCATGTGGAAACTTTTACTTGTCAGTAGAACTCAACTAGGTACTCAATGATTTACTTAAGTTTGTAATCAAACAATAATAATTTTTATTGTTTTTAGCAAAGTATAATTAATTATTATTTGTTTCATATTGTTGCTCTTTAATATTATAGAGTGGAAATAATAAAAGCTTCCTAATACCAAAAACTGTTATATTAATGTTATTTAGTTTTTCAAATTTTGATATATCTTTGATTTTAACTCGAAATTCTATATCATTAGATTTGAATGAATCCAAATCTGTGTATACCATCTATTTTCAACTGTTCCGGAAAATTAGCTCCTTAAAATAAATATAGTTATATCACAACACTTTAGCAAAAATAATTCATGTGTAACAAAGATTTGAATCGTATACTGAGTCCTTTGGGCTATCCTCGGTGGAGGACAGTGTCATCTTTATTTTGAATAAATTTGTCTTCTCTCATATGAATATTTTAACTTTTTGCGTCTGCTGCTGCTGGATATAAACAAGGTAATACACTATAGAGCAAACACTTATTATCTTCATTTTTAATATTTATGCACGCCTTTTTGTCTTTTATTCATTTAAGTAAATCAATGTATGAACTACCTCCTAATGGATTAAATTTATTTATATTGATTTAAAGCACAATTATTTTATCAAGTATCTACCTAAACCCTTTTGCTTCTACTTTATCACATCGCGGAATAAATTGATTCTTTTGACTATCCCAAAATGAATATAATTGCGCCCCTTGCATTAATTTTACACATTGTAATTAGAATGTTTGCCTCATTCTAAATGCTTTATCATCTAGATTTTACATTCACATTCTAAGGCTAAATTAATTTTATTATTTTTATGTAATAATGTTTTGGTAATAAGAAAAATGCCTGGTTCTTATAGATTTTACATATAATTGGTTATATCGTGAGTGTAACTGCAAAGTGGCCGTTGTCCAGTTCTTACTTAACTGCAAACTGGCCGGTGTCCACTCAAATCTTAACTGCAATGTGGCCGTAGTCCATTCATATTGTGATATGGGTCCCAAATTACCTTTTCCCGCTCCACACTCCGCAGCTTAAACCAGCAAAGGCGCGCAATCGTATTACCACACATGTTGTAGAGAATTTTATTGCGGATCTAGCCATGTAACCAGTTTTACGATTAGTTGAAAAACAAAAAGTTTATGAGCAAAACGCTCAGACATTGTAAGCATTGCAAAAATCGACTTTGTCTCAGTTTGTTGTCGATAACACTTTTAATTTCCAACCAATTTCAAAACTGATTACTTGGCTAGATCCGCAATAAAATTCTCTACGACATGTGTGGTGACACGATTGCGCGCCTTTGCTAGATTGGGCTGTGGACGAAGGTTAAGGGGACTCTGTAAGAACAGCGCAATAAGGATGGACTACGGCCACCTTGCAGTTAAGATTTGAGTGGACATCGGCCAGTTTGCAGTTAAGTAAGAACTGGACAACGGCCACTTTGCAGTTACACTCACGATATCGAGTCTGTAAGTATTATTTATATTTTAAAACGTTTCTAGTCTACAGTCAAAACAGGATTTAACCTTATTAAAGTTTTCTGTTATGTGTTTAGAAGCGTGTCCTTCTTCAGCATCAGCAGAGCATTTTTCACATTTAATTTGTTGTTGCAAAATTATTAGGTAATAATAATAATAATATTAATTTATTCATTTTGAGAGCAATTTAACCGGAGTTCATGCATTCGGTGGGATATTTCCACAAATCCTGAATTACAAATACTAAAAATTTCAAATTAAGAAGAAATGTGATGAAATGTGTTCCTTGGTTGAGTTGGCCAGCGACTCAGTTTGCATTACGACTTGCATTTAAGTCACAAAATATTCAATGATACAGGTATCCAGGAACTAAACAGTGAGTGATAAATAGCTAGATCAAAGTTTATGTCAGTACAGTTTATTATTGCTTATTATTGCTTAGTTAGTAGTTTCTTCTTATTGTTGAGTTTTGAGGTAGCTTTTTGTATGTTACGGTGTTCCGTAGCAGTGAGATTTTGTTCTGCAGCTGTAAAAATTGGATAATGTTCTGTTTATGATGATCGTGGAGTGTTCCGCCAGTTTGCATCGGTGTGTGATGTGTGATGCTGTTTAGTTAAGGTGGGGTTAAGTGTAAGGTTAGGTGTTAAGTTTTTTTCTGCGAGTTTCCCGTTCTTCGTATTTCCGTTTACGTTGTTCAATTGAGAGATCTGGGTTGATATAAACTGGCGGTCCGTTTTGTTTTCTCAAAGCAGTCTTCCTTCTCAGCACTTACTCTCGATCACTGATTTTACTAAAGGTAACAACTATTTTTCGTCAGTTTTCGTTTTCTGGTTTCCCTACTCTGCGAACAGTTTCAATAGTAGTATCTGATTTAAGTTTTGTAATAACGTCGTTTACTTTCGACAAAAGTTCCTTAGCTGTTTTTGCTTTTTCCTTACTAATGCCACTGATGATGATGTTGTGTTACTTTTTGTACGCAGTTGCTCGGTCACACCTACTGTTGCATTCCATTAGCTTGGTAGTTAGATCGATGTTTTCTTCCTTCAGTGTGACAATTTCTGCCTGCATTCCTTCTACTGTTTTGGTCAGTGCAAACAGTTTCTGAATTTGTGATTTACACAGTTTTTTCAACTTTGTCAGGGTGTCATTTTGCATTGTTTGAATTTCTGCTGTCCTGTTATCTCGTTCTTCCATCTGCTTTTGTCTTGTTTTGTAACGATCGGACAAGTTCTTAATTTCCTCAAGGATTCTTTGTTCCATGTTAGCTGTTAGTTTGGGGTACTTTGTCCCTGAATTGGTTTCTTGGCGTAAGAGCAGTGATGCACATAGAATCAGAAATATTTTTTTCGGTGTGTATATTAATAATGATTTTACTGTTGATTACTGATATGATAAAATTGGCCATTACTGTCATTGTAGGTACTAATATGCATATACTAAACGTAATTAGTCAGTACTTGCCTTAAATTTTGCCCGGCCTGACTCCAGCATTTGATTTAGCAAATTTATTTTTGGAAGCTCAGTTCCCGCAGATATTTCTTGCGTAGTATTAGTATGTATGTACACTGTGTTATGCCGTGCTTGTTCATGCGGTGAATATTTAGATTATTATAGTCTTTAATATTTTCCGTTTTTGTTTATTATTTTTCGTAATTTGGCACTTGGACTGATCAGTACACTTTCTTCTTAAATTGTTGTGATAATTAATTTGTTTGGACTAACTTTTACAATACGATCCTTTCTTTAATTTTAGATTATTAAATGAATTAAATAGAATATGCTTTTGAATTGACGCGCCAACCAAGGATAAAAAAGTTAATTAGTAATTTTTATTGATATTATTTGTTTCTATATTTATTTTTTCTTGTATAAGTTGATGTTTTCTATACCGATGCATATATTTGATTTGTAGATTTTTTGCAATATATTGTAATTGTTTGGCATTAAGTACAGACAATTATTGTTCTCTTTGTGAAATCATGTTAAGAACCTATTTGTTTATAAGGGAAATAATTTAAGAGAAAAAATTTATTTATGCCGACTTTTGTATTATATTGTTTGTGTACTTTTGTTTGTGAATGTCTTTGATAATTTCGTTTAGTATATATGTGGTTTGTCACGAGCGTTTGAGTCTCTGGCGCCTGTGGACTGGTCCATAAGCGCGGTTACCACTTTCAGTCCACAAGGCCAAACACACTCTCGTACACACTCTACGATTCGCTTGTATTGTGATGGGATTCCTTTGGTTTATTGCATGCCCACGGACGACGATTCAAACCGAATGAATGTATTACATGATAAATGATGAATTTATTGTACAAAAAGTCAAATTATGTACAACGCATACAGAGATGTATGAAATTTGAAACTCTGTTTTACGTAGATGAGTTGATTAGGTATTGCCTCTGTTTAGCTACAACGCCAGCATCCCAATGTAACAAGTAAGACTGTAGGACACCTATAAAAGTACTTTTTCTAACATTGTTAACTGAACTTAAAAGTACTTCCAAGTTAGCACTTAGTAGAACACAAACAATAACGTCAAATAGTATCCCCGTCCGTGAGCATACAATAAGCCAACGAAATTCCACTACACTTCGAAAAAATACTAGAATGTGCACGGGAGTTGGCATGTAAGAGAGTGTTAATGAACGTGTAAGCGAATGTTTGGCCTTGTGGACTGAACGTAGATGATCTAATGGACTGGTCCACAAGCAACTGCGCTTGTGGACCGGTCCACGGGCGCCAGGGACTGAAACGCTCTTGGGCTACCACATATATTCGTCCACATTCACATTTTAATTTTGTGTTTTTGTTTGCACAATCTCTACAAGAATTGTGTTTTATGAAACAGTGAAATGTCTTTGGTATTCTTACAACGTGTACAGACACCGGTCTCCATTTAATTTAAAAAAATAATAACTACATAATTGTGTAAAACAAAATAACAATCTCATTTTTCAATAAATTTATGTAAGACCATGGTATGGGTAAAATAGTACTAATAGGGTCTTTTTCACTACTTTGTTGACATTTGGCTTATTCGTCTGATTGTTTTATTTCCCGTTGTACAAAAATTGAAACATCTTCCATTTTATTGAAGTTATTGCTATTTTTGAGCATTATTATTATACTGTTATAAATACCTACAGTATAATAATAATAATTACAAATTTAATCCAGCCGTTAGCAGTCCCAGTTTTGAAGATTACGTAACCTGCACTAAAGACAAACTTCAGTTTAAGCTAAAGGACGAAAATACTACTATGGCAACTGTAATTTCAAATAATATGTTAGCAATGCAATCAGCTCACAGTGTTTTTAACTTAAAAACTGCAACAGAACATTTTAAAGCTGTTATTGATCCAATCCTGAAGTTTAGACTGCCACAGTACAGATTTTTACCACTATTAACTATTCAGCAAATAACAACATTGAAAAATGAGTGTGCAAAGGCAGCACAGTTTTACTACAGTGAAGGTCAAAGTTTCATATCAGAATTAGGAATGTTAGAATCTGTTGATGTACTATACTCAAATTTAACTGTAACACAGGCAGCTGACAACCTACAAATGAATGGCAAACTAACGGCAACGAGGTTTAATTTAGGAATTGGGTTTCTGAGAGCCGAAACAGAGATGCTGAAGAGGTTTCCAGGCAAAGAAATCGACTGGAAAAGCTACCAAACCAAAATAAAAGAAAATTTACCCGCTTGGAGGAAACACAGTCACAATACGGAACTACCTCCACAGCCAGTTTCATTTTATGCTACAGCTCTAGTGAATAAAATTAAAAACGACTGTGTCACATTTGATTCACCTGAAACAGTGCAAAATCACATTAAAGCCGTCAATGAAAGTTCATTCACAGTCACCAAAAGCCGTTTGCCTCCCCGCGCCATAACAGTCAACAACCATATAAACAAACAGGATTTAAAATGAAGCATCAAAATAGAAAAATACCGGCAGTTTCAACAGCAATAGGGACTCTAAACATACAGTCAACCGACAATACAAATAATCAACAACACCATAAACCAAAATGTATTCACGACCGTAATAAGGCAGCCCGTTTTACTAATAGTGTCAGCCGACTAACAAACAAACTGTCAAGTACAAATTTGCACGAATGGATGAACAGTGTTTCAAATCCAAACAAAAATAGCACTATGAATCCCTGAAATAAATAATAACAGCTACAGCTACCGATCCTATCAAAATTGACCCAGTGCTTCGTAAAAAGTTGACAGTTTACCATTCTACAGTTTACTATTCTACAGTGATTGATTGCGCATTAACAGTAAATTAAAGTAATTAGTTGAATTAATGTTACAGTTATGTATATTATCTTGGAATTAAATATGTTTACTTACTTACGTTCAACCTACCACAGTTAAAATGTAAAAATACTTTGATGGGATGAGTGGTTGTGTTACATAAAAACTAAAAATAGTTATGTTGTAACAGTAACAGTAGACCCAACAGTATTTGAATACTGTAAACAATCTAAATTATATGCTACGTAGTACTTTTTAAACCTAATTAAATAGAACAGTTGTAAATTCACAGCAGCCCAGCTTGCACCAGCAACCAACAACCAACAGCCAGCAACAAGCCAACTCAGTTTCTCTACAGCAGTGCAGTAAACAACTAACAACCAACAACTTACCTAATTACTGCACTTTTTACTTCTTACTTTTTACTTTTTACTCTGTATTTTAATTTCGACTTTAATTTTTATCCAGGAAACTCACGGTATAAAAAAAGTAAGTTATCTGTATTGGTTATAATATTTATTTCCAATTAATATTTATTGATCTAATATCATTACTGCTGTCAAAATGTTAATCTTTTACTGTATTCAATTGTAAATTACTAGCGAGTTGCTGATCTAGACTTTTTAACTGTGAAGTGTGTAGTACTGTTGACTGACTTTAAAATCAAATTTTTATGTTTAAGTTAACTGGCTAAACTGTATTTACCGTTTTTCTGTATAGTCTGATGAAGAATAAATTCAGATCCGAAACCGGTCATTTCTAATACCGACAAATCAAAATCCAGACTACACAGCGGAGAATATTTTTGCACCATGACTTGCACTGCATTGATTCAAAATCAGAATTCTATCAAACTGTTATTATTGGTGACCTCACAGTTCACTACTTCGTAGTGCCTTACTATACACAACTTAATAATATTGAAACAGTTAAAACAGTATTTGAATAACGTTAAAATATACAGTGTATGCTACACAGTGCTCCAGAAATCTACCTAAATAGAAAAATTCTACATTTACAGCGAACTCAACACTCATCAACAACCAACAACCAACTAATTCAGTTTCTCTACAGCAGTGCAGTAACAACTAACAACTAACAACTTACCTAAGTTCTGTACTGGTTCCATCAATTTTAATCAATTTTAGTTGTCAATTTTAATTGTTCAATTTAATTTTTAATTTTATTAAGGAAACTTGCGGTATAAAAAAGTAAGTTATCTCTTATATTATTAATCTGTATTAATATTATTTTGTGTATGTGCACTGTATATAGGTAATTAAAACATTATCAATAAATTGCCATTGTATATTTTACGATGCTTGTACACATCATTATTTATATCACTTAAATACTGTCAACTAAATTGTTTTCGGTCTAGCTCCATGTTATATGTAATTTAATCATTTAAACTGTATTTTATGTATTTTACTACAGTCTGAAGAAAAATAAATGCAAATCCGAAACCGATCATTTTTAATACCGACAATTCAAAATCCAGACTACATAGGTAATAGTGTTTTTGCACCTTAACTTGCACTGCATCGATTCAAAAACAGAATTCCACCGAAATAATATTATTGGTGACCTGACAGTCCACTACTTTGTAGTGTGGTACTTACTGAATCTTCTCCTGTCAGGTAGGCATCTCTAGGGATCCCATTTAATAATGACTAAGAATTCTCGGAAACAACTTAGCCGTCGAACCAACAACCAACAGACCAGCAAAACGGCAAAGCAGAAAAAAAGCATTGTTTCACAAGATTTTGAAAAAAACGCCCAAGCAGCATTTACAGTTGAGGACATAGCTAAAACTTATTTATTGAAAATTGATCCACAGAACAAACTAACAATTTGGAATTACATAATGACGTCAAAAGCGGATGTAGTGGTACAACAATATATACAGCTTGCATCAACATACGAAATTAATCCAGCAATTAACAGTCACAGCTTTGAAGATTACGTCAAATGCACTAAAAATGAACTTCAGTTCAAGCTAAAGGACGAAAATACTACTATGGCAGCTGTGATCTTAAATGTTATGTTAGCGATGCAATCAGCTCACAGTGCTTGGAACTTGGAGACTGCAACAGAACATAATAAAGCTGTTATTGATCCAATTGTAAAGTTTAGACTTCCACAGTATAGATATTTACAACAGTCAACTATTCAGCAAATTACTTTATTATAACCTGAGTGTGCAAAGGCAGCACAGTATTACTATAGTAGAGGTCAAGGTTTTATATCGGAACTAAGAATGTTAGAATTTGTTGATTTAATATACACTGATCTTACTGTTACGCAGGGAGCCGGCAACCCACAAATAGAAAACAGACTAACAGCAATGAGGTTTTATTTAGGAATAGGGTTTTTAAGAGCGGAAGCAGAGATGCTAAAGCAATTTCGAGGCAAGAATACTGACTGGAAAATCTAACGTACCAAAACAAAAGAAAATTTACCAGCATGGAGAAAAAACAGTGAAAACACAGTGCCTCTACCTCCAGTTTCCATTTACGCTACAGCTCTAATAATAAAAATTGAAAACGACTGTGTCATATTTGATTCACCTGAAACACCGCAGAACCACATTAACATCACTAATCAAAAGGCAGTTACAGGTACAATTACCAAAAACCGGCAGCCCGTGAAACAATATAACAGTCAACAACTTGATTGGCGCTCGATACGAATAACAATTTCAATTCTGAATCTCTTAGAAATTTCACAAACTCAATCAATAAAACACAAGAAAATAGTTCAAAACAAGAGAAATAAAACTACACAAGTGGCGAGCCAGGTCCAACGGATAACATTAACTAGAGGAACTCAAATTAAAAGGAAGTTTTAATATAAAATTCCGGCCTGAAAGTGCACCGCCAAACCTGGAGGAAACAAAACGCCCAAAAGTATATATCGACAATACGATCAGCCCGAGTGTGACAGGTGATTATGTTCACAATTCAATTTTATTTTTAATTCAAATGCTGGAGTCACACCGGGCACAATATCAGGCGAGTCATTAACATTTAATAAATACATAATTATTAAAGATGTATCATTAGCACACAACAGTGTAATATCAGCACAAAAGTACAGATAGTTTCGTCTTTTATATCTGACAAGGAAACCCGAGCCCAAGACCTGAAAAACATGGCAAAAAGGAACAGACAGAACCAAGCAAAGGCTTCTACCACCGAATCCGGTCAGCACAGCGACGCCGAAAGTCTACAGACAGAATCAGAACTCATGAAAAGAATGCTTGACCAACTAGATATTTTTACAACCAGGCTGAACGAAATAAAGGAACTAAAGGAAGAAAATAAGGAACTGAGAAGAAGAATCAGTGATCTTAAGCATCAAGTGGACCTGCAATATATGGACGGAAGGAAGAAAAATCTGGTATTCTTCGGAATACCAGATAGGGAAGACGAATCCTGGAAGGAGAGAGAAAAGCAAGTGACTGAAATTACTGAAAAAGTAGGAGCTCAGGAGGTATTATTATTAATTTCCAAAGGGGTTCCCCTACTCTTGCGAGCAGAGGATGCCGTCGAGGCCAAATATACTGGCCTATTACGGTCTCCCCCTAATCAAACACATACTAGCTTACTTCAGCCTTCCTGCAGCCCTGGAAAAGGCTACCAGTTCAGCTGCCGTCGCCTGTTTCAGCATACTCATAGTAAGAGTACATCTACCCAAATAGAGGTTTCTCAACAACACAAAAACAGGGCAGCAAGCCAGAAAATGCACAGGGGTATCAGCTTCCTCACCACATGCCAAGCATAACGGTGAGTCCGCGAGCCCAATCCTATGCAAATGCCTCTCCCACTGCCCGTGTCCTGTAATAAGACCCACCAACCACTTCAGAACCAGTCTCGGATATTTCATCAGAGACATAGTTCCATGGAGAGGGAACTCTATCCACATCCTTGCTTGAGAACATTTTGTCTCCCTATTCCACGCACGACCATGCTCCTTTACCATCCACCTTGCCACTGCAAGATGAACAAGTGAAGGAGCAATCGGCAGTAGAGGTCTAGGTCCCTCCTGCACACCACAGCTCCCGTCATATGAAGCTTTAGCCAAACTGTCCGCCACCTCATTGCCTCTAAAACCAGTATGTGCCGGAATCCACAGAAGCCTGATCTGATTGTCTCTCTTGGCCAACTCATTCAGTCTCCACTGGCAATCCTGCACAATACCGGATGTGACAATGCATTTGTCCAGCGCCCTCAGCGTACTCTGACTATCACTACAAACGGTAACAATAGAATCGGCACATCCAAGCTCCAGTAACCTAAATGTAGCCTGAACTATACCATATACCTCACATTGAAACACCGATGCGTCTTCCCCCAAATATACAGACTCAGACTCTAGGATTATCCCCAAGCCACGATCTTCAATTAGAATTCCACACCCTGCACAATCCCCATCCTTAGATCCATCTGTATAGCAGACAATACCTTCCAGCCTTTCAGATAGGTCACTACTCCATACGGAGCGCTCCCAAATCTCCACCTCAAAACTCTTGAACGTGTCCCTTCCATACGTCCAGTCGACAGGCACAAGAAGAAGAAAATCAAAAGATCCCCACCCTTCCGCCGCAACACTGTGACTTTTGGGACCCCCAAACATGGGATTCTTTGACCACAGACCCCTAGTTTTAAGCCTATGCATCGCCCTAATTGCCACTCCCTTCAGACAGATGTCCAAAGGAACCAACCCAATTAGACATTGCATAGCTGCCAGAGGACTTGATCTCATACCCCCCGTGATCGGCAGGCAAGCTTGTTGCTGTACCCTGTTCAAAAGACTTAAACAGGATTGCTTAGCCAAGGCAGGAGACCATACTACAATGCCATACTCCATCACAGGACGAGCAATAGCTGTATACATCCACTTTACCACCTTTGGTGACAATCCCCACTTGCGCCTTACCATACGCCTACACCTCGCTAAAGTGATAAAAGCCTTGACAGCCACACTTTTACAGTGTGGAGACTACGACAGACTCCGATCCAGTATCACACCTAAGTATCTAACCGTCCGCTTGACCTCCATGGAGATACCCCTGAAAATCAACGGCTCCAGGTTCAGACGTGTGTTCCTCGTGAACAAGACCACTTCCGTTTTGCTAGGATTAAGTCCTAGTCCTACCTCAACGCACCACCCGTGGATAACCCTCAGGCCATCGTTAAGTCTAGATATGAGTGAACTAAGAACCTTTCCTTCCTGCATAAAACTAGTGTCATCAGCATACCCTTGGGAGAGTACTGAAGACACCTTTGTACGAAGCTTTTCAAGAAGCTCATCCATTACAAGATTCCAAAGGAGAGGTGACAGGACACCCCCTTGTAGACATCCACGCTCCACTACCCTACTCCTTGAAATCCCATTAACTGTCGTAGTAACAGTACGGTGTCTCAGACAGAAGTCAATCCACCAAATCAGACCCTTACTCACCCCAAATCTCTCCAATGCCCTAACAATAGCCCCACAGTGCAGATTGCTAAAGGCCCCTTCAATGTCAGCAAAGGCAGCTAACACCATGGACCCCGCGTTGAGAGCTCGTTCTACATAGGAAACGACTCTGTGCAAGGCTGCCTCCGTAGAGAGTCCCCTTAGGTAGGCAAACTGGTTATTAAGCCGCAGCTGCCTCTCAACTCTAGGAGTCCTGATGTGTGCATCTACTAGTCTCTCCAGGGTCTTCAACAACACAGGTGCTAACTGGATGGGCCTCCATGCAGCCGCCGTAGAATAATCACCCTTCCCTGGTTTAGGCAGAAATACCACCTTTGCCACGCACCAAGAGTCTGGAATCATCTTAAACCTCAGACACGCTTGGAAAAGCTCACACAGCCTAATGGAGACTGAAGGTAGGCCCTGTTGCAGGAGCACCGGTTGAATTCCATCAGTTCCAGCTGACTTGTAAGGTCCGAAACTATTTACTGCCCATTGCACATTACCTACTGTAACTACCTTATCAATGACCTCCTCCATAAGGTCACCCTGTACGCAATCGATCGAGCTAACCCCCGCAGTAGAGTCACAGGGAAAGTGATGATGAAGAAGTACATCCAATGCCTCCTCCATACTACCCGTAAAGCAGTTACGCTCTGGATTCCACATTTTCCCAACATCTCTACCCCCTGTATCCTGTAATCCTCTTAGCATCCTAGCCGCATCACCATAATTTCTTATTGAGCCGCAAAAAGAATGCCAAGAACTACGCTTTGCCCGTCTCACTGCGGAATTATAGATATTCCGAGCAGTTACATACTCACTCCATAGGTCACTGTTCCGCCCCCTATTGCCCCTTAGCCTTTTGTAAAGCTCAGAGGCACAGCCCCGAAGAAGTGTTAGTTCTCCTGTCCACCATGGAGCCACTTTATCCCTATGTCTATACACCCGCAGAGGACATTATTTATCAAGACACTCTAAGAGGGCCCCTTGTATATTCTCCGCTGCTTCATTAACTTCTTCAGCCCTTAAGATCCTTACATGTCCCGCCATTCCACGAACCTTCTCATCGAGACAGATTCGGAAGCGAGTCCAGTCCACTTTCCTAATGCTTCTTGAAAACTTATCAGCTGACCTACCAGCCCGCAGATTAAACCGTATGTATCTGTGATCAGATGATGACTCTTTATCAGAGACACACCAGTTACTTATCCGATACTCTGCCAGCCTGTTAGCCAGCGTTATGTCAATAACCTCACTCCTATTTGCCACCACAAAGGTTGGAGCATTCCCAGTATTGACTACAGAGATATCAGTAGACATGAGATACTCCATCAATTGCTCCCCTCTCCTATTAATGTCAGTACTGCCCCACAGAATGTGATGCAAAGTAGCATCCGCACCAATCACTAGAGGTAGCGCCTTAGCCTCGCAGTGCATGACCAGTTTACCCATTAACTCACCCGGAGGTGGCGTTGCATGATCACCCGGCATATACACAGATGCTACTACCATAGGGCCCGAATCCCACCATGTTTCAACAGCTACGATGTCCCTACCTGAAAATTCAGTGAGCATCTGAGCCCTTATACTACTTAAGTGCACACACTCTTGGGACACCAACCGTATCCCCTACAAAGAACTGATCCTTATTGCCAAGTCCCCGAACTTTACCCCTGTAAATGTAAGGTTCCTGTATTAGAAAGATGTGAGAGTTGGACTTAAAGGATCCAGCAGATGCGTGGTGTATTGAGTTATGCTTTTGTCGCACCACTCTGTCGCGGTGACCACATAGAGAAGCGGCCGCCGCTTTTGAGTGGTGCATATTAATTTGGGTCAGGTCAATAAGAGAAGAGGCCATTGAATTGACCCTCCCTAGTGCAGGACCCGACCCATTATTTATTGACGGCATCACCCACCAACACCACCCACACCCCCGAATCTCCTCCTGCCAACCACTCTCACAAAATCAATCTTACCAACCCCATAATATAACTGGAAGTTCCTCCTAGCCAGCAGATCCACGGATGGCTCATCAATATTGACAATCCATACATGATGTGGAACCTGACCGGAAACTCCCCCCGCCTCCACCCCCCTGTCCAAAGACCCGTTCCTGTCCCTGAGCAACGTGAGGAAAAGGCTTCCATCCCCACCGGCTTTGCCCCCAAAACCCGCACCCGAAACTTGATTCTTATCGTCTTGCATTTAGGAGCTGCATTCACTACAAACCCCTTCGTCTGCCCGTTGTCCTTCCACGGAAGTGATGCCCCCACTGACCGTACCCAATCCGCAGTGAAACTGTTGGCAACTACAACCTGAATGCGGCCATCCACCAAATTTATCCCCTCAAAACAGAGCCCCCCGATGAAGCACTGTCCTTAATCCCAATTGCCAAGACATTGAGTCCATCCTTAAAGACCGAGAATGCCTCGGCTGAGACATCCTCCTTGTCCCCTACTCCCTCCGCACTGAATAGAATTATTATCGGCGTCTGCCCTGTTAACCCCCCCGACCCATCCTGAGTTTGCACTGAGCCGGAGAATTCCCCTCGCTGTTTCTTAGCCGCAGGTGCCACTGAGCAGCTGGATGCTGGCGAGGAGTCAGAGAGCCCCCCCCCCTCCCCCAGTCAATCCAACACTTACTCCTGCAACCACTCCCACTGCCCCCTCCTTTGTCCCACTAGCTTCATTACCCCCTTTAGAGACGCTATCTACAGCCGCCCCACCCTCCTTTTGAGAGCTAGTCCCTCTTGATGCTCCACTCCCTCCTTTATGAGCCGCATGTCCAACATCCCCATTACTAGAGAGTCCACGCAAGACCATGGCCCTTCTTTTCCTTTTCCCCCAATTCCTCCTCTTTGGCGTAGAGGAAGCCTTAGGACCACTAGAGGCCCCCGCCCCAACCACCCACGAATTCGCGTTAGTCACCCCTTCAGTGGTACCAACTGTCAATGAGCCCATCCTCTTGGCTATGGCAACCATCTTTGTTGCTGAGGGTTGATCCAAACAGGCCCCACTTTCCTCTTCATTGACCAGTGATGACCTAACCCTTGAGTGCTCTTGAGAAGGCACCATGTCGTGAGTCTCACAACCTATCGTCACCACTGAGCCCTCCGTTTCCATGTAGGCTGAGCCTGTCTCTCCCAAAAGGACTTCTTCCTCATCTGTGTCAATTAACTCTACAGCAGGACTGTTTAAGGCAATTTTCATATCAGCTGGAAACAAAAACCATGTAAAAGTGAATAAATTGCCAAAACAGACCTTGCCTAACTTAACAGCAACCTTTTCTGCCCAAATCCATACCCAGGTGCCTTCACCAGACCAGTACCAACAGCCTATTGACAGGCACAGCTGTGTATGCCCTATGAAGTAAGAGCACACACCTAAGCCGTACCCAAGCCTTGACGCTAAACGGCTAAAGGCTGTCATTATGAAAAGCCCTTTCATGCAGGAGCACACACCTGACGAGTGCCACCGTAATCTAATGCCCAGAGCTGATACTGTTTGAAGCCCTTTGATCCTTTAGGAACCATGCAAGTGCACAAACTAAAAGAGTACCAGCCCTTTAAACCTTCAGTTTCACTCCAGCCACCACTAACACAGTTGACTAGCAACTCCCATCTCTCGGCCCACTCCAGAACTAAAACTGAGATGAACCAACCGAGTGGATCCTGCATATTTATCTCCAGTAGATTCACCATTACACTACATAAGAAGTATGCACCTCCTAATAATGCTATGCCGAACCACATACCCAGAAACAAACCAAGACAAGGCACAAAATCCATGACGATAAAAACAGAGTTTTATGTGGGATTCACAACTCACCAGGCAACGAGACCTCCTTGCTCAGATTATCCATGATACTGAAATCCCCCACTCCAAAACTCTGACACTGTCCTTCACAATTTCCACTCAAAATCGAAAACAAAATTGTCACTTTTGAGGACCGGCTTTACCACACGACTGTTCTCTATGAAAACTGCGCGCGAACGAGCTCAGGAGGTAACAATTGAAGCAACAAGAAGGCTTGCCAAGTTTAAGCCGGGAATCAACAGACCTATTGCAGTGAGCTTCCTTAAACTGAAAGACAAGCTAGCGGTCGGAGCACTAAAATCACGACTAAAACCAAATGATGGGTTTCAAAATATTTATATTATTGAGGACATCCCCGCGCGAATTCAAAAACAAAGGTTTGATGAGCGAACTGCTCGGAAAACGCAATCACTACAGGACCTGAAAGCAACGAACATAACAACTCAAAAGCAGCAAATAATGCCGAATTGGGCCAAGAAAACAATACATAAAGTAAAACCCACAACAAATCCGAATCCGGAAACCTTGATTGCAAAAGGTCACATCAAGAGTCCCGACACAGATGGTGAAAACAAATCGGCGAAAAGACAACGAATTGGAAAAATAGAAATGAAATACTACTAACTAACTGAAATTTCCCGAAAATCAATCGAACTGAATCAAAATACAAACAAAATAATAATAATGATTTTGACAATTTAATCTTAAACTTATATCTTAATTACGCACATTATATTTATTCGCAAACAAAACACTAATTAGAATCATGTTACCATAAACTAGAGATACATATATATGTAACTATCAACTTAAAAAATGTTTTTATCATATTCTGATATAGACCAATCTCAAATCGACATAGTAACTAACGTACTAATATTATGATCCTTCAGTAAGGAGGGATCAAATCTGATCTTTTAATGTAATAATTTTTAATGTGAAAATAATGGGTTGTAAAGGCAATGGCCAATGGACAACTTGAAGAATAAATACATACATACATACATACATATAACAGTCAACATCAAAATAAGCAGACTGGATTAAAAAAGAAACATAAAGAACAGAAGACATCTGCAGTGTCAACAGCAACATCGACTACTAACATTCAGATAAGTAAACATCCGCACAGTCAACAACAACATAAACCAATCAATATTCAAATCCGCAATGTGACCACCCGAAATGTCAACAGTACAAGCCGACACGGAAACAAATTGACAAGTTCAAATTTGAACCAGTGGATGAACACAGTTGTTTCAGCCATCACCTCTGTTGGAGGAAAAAGTAAAACAACCTTCTGTTCCATTTGTGAAGCCTACTTCCGTCCCATTCGTGCCACCAACTCCACCACCTCCGGTTCCACCACCACGAATATCGACAACACAGTTGCCACTTCCAAAACCTTCTACGTCAGTGCTTCAGTCTAAAGGTGCCGATTCCAATGCATTGGCGGAGGTGATGGAGAAGTTCTTGGCCCGTCAGTCGTCAACCGCATTGCCTGTATTTCATGGAAGTCCATCGGAGTGGCCTGTGTTCATCGCAGCGCTCTGACAGACCACTGATGACTGTAAGTTTAGTAACAGGAATGTGTTGGACAGGCTACAGAAGGCTTTGAAAGGGGAGGCCTTAGAAGCAGTCAAATCGCTTTTGCTTCTACCATCAAATGTGTCCCAAATCGTCCGTGTTCTTGAGCGTCGCTATGGGCGACCAAAATATGTCGTGCGTGCCATGATCCAGGAAGCCAGCTTGATGCCTGCGCCAAAAGAAGACAAGTTTGACTCCATCGTCAAGTTTTCGGATGCAGTCACCAATACGTCTACCACCATGGTGGCTTTGAGGTCTTTTGGACACCTCAACAATCCTGAACTCCTCCATGAGCTGGTGCAGAAGCTTCCATCTTCGAAAAAGTTTTCCTGGGGACGACATCTCAGCAGCATGGGTGGCAGAATTGTCAACCTAAGTGACTTTTCCAGCTGGCTGAGTGAGCACGCGGACATTGCAAGGTATTTGGTGATCCCCAGCGCCGTGCCACATCCACCTACAGTCAAAGGCGCACCCAAGAACTATAATGTGATGGCCGCAGCGGACTGTGGGGACGAGGATGCCGATGTGGCGATGATGCAGAAGAATGAGAAGTCCGGTTACTGCGCATTTTGTTCTAAAAATGGCCATCGAATTCCACAGTGTCGAGCATTTGCCAAGGAGCCCCACGAAGCCAAGTGGAAATGGATTCGCAAGTCATCTCTTTGCTTTTCCTGCCTGAAAGAAGGGCATCGCACCAAGGAAATAGGTCCAGGAAGGAGTGTGGGAAGGATGGATGCTCCAAGCAGCATCATCCTCTACTTCATCCTAAAGCTGAGAGTCCAGTCATGGTGGACGAGGTTGTGGGTCATGCAACTCCGGCTGGTGGTAGAATAACTGATACTGTTCTTTTAAAAATGCTTCCAGTCACGTTGGGGGGACCAGCGGGATCCTTTAAGACATTCGCTCTTTTGGACGAGGGAGCTACCGTGACTCTCATAGACTCAGAAGTTGCAGTCAAGCTAGGGCTTCAAGACAGACCAGGACCACTCATCTTTCGTAGAATTGGACCAGAAAAGCAAGTGGAAGCTTCCTCACTTGCTGTTTCCGTGTCCATTTCGTCCATTTCTGGGGACAAATTCCAGTTGACTGACGTAAGGACGGTAAAGGGCTTGAGTCTACCTGCTCAGTCAGTTCCCATGAAGTTTCTTAAAGTGTGAAAGCAGCAGCAGAAGTATGTGGTACTGGAGGAACATCGTGGAGCTAGGCCAACAATCCTCATCGGCCAAGATCACGCGGATCTGATAGTGAGCCGTGAGGTGAGAGAAGGGACACCCAATTCGCCAGTGCTGTCGCACACTACGCTTGGCTGGGTGATCCATGGCCGATCTTCCATGTATAAAGGGAAGAAAAATCTAGTTGTCTGTCATGCTCACCAGGGTGACGACGATGACCTGAACCGCTTGGTCAGAGAATTTTTCCGCACAGAGACCTTTGGAGTGACTCCTCGGTCTGGAAATCCTTGATCCCAAAACGATTGTGCGGCAGAAGCCATTCTGGAAAGGACTACTAGGAGATTTGAAGACAGATGGGAAACGGGACTTCTGTGGCGCCATAGAGATCCAGCTCTTCCGGAAAGCCGATCTCAAGCCTAAAAGCGGCTGATTTCAATTGAGCGGAAGATGGATCGTTCTCCGGAGTACGCCAAAGTCTACACGGACAAGATCCTGGACTATGAAAGGAAAGGATACATCCGCCCCCTGTCTGCCACAGAAGCCTTGACAACTACAAGTAAGACGTGGTATTTGCCTCACTTTGGAGTGGTGAACCCCAACAAACCAGAGAAATTCCGGTTAGTGTTTGATGCAGCATCAAGGTCACAGGGAATTTCGTTAAATGATGCCCTACTCCCTAGTCCAAATTACCTTTTGCCACTTCCATCGGTACTGTTTCGATTCCGGAGGCAACTTATTGGTTTTAGCGGGGACATCGCCGAAATGTTCCACATGGTGAAGGTGATTCCTGACGATCGACAAGCCCAACGATTTCTGTGGAGAGGGATGGACCGGAAGTCAGAGCCCTCGGTGTACGAGATGCAGGCTATGACCTTTGGAGCCACCTGCTCCCCGGCTGCGGCTCAGTTCGTGAAGAACCGGAATGCCAATGAGTTCAAGGGCCAATTTCCTGAAGC
>JAQFZC010003384.1:0-18959 GCA_034695205.1 Dicyrtoma fusca
CTTTGACGTTGGGCCAGTAACACTTAGAATTGCTGTCATACAGCCAACACTTTGGAACTAGAGCCACTGACTTTTCATCTAAAAATTCGACTATTGCGTACTGCTTGTCCATAACTATTAATCACAATTATAATTGTCGTCTAGCAATTACTATTAAATTATAACTAAATCAGACTAGAAAAAGTACCACGAGGCATGAGAATAGTACGGAGATAAGCAGGCGACTGAGAACGTACTAGCCTAATACCGAGCCGTTGCAGTAGAAAAAAAAATTACAATGGCGGCGAACGTGTATCCCGCGCTTTTCTGTTTCTCGCAGTTCTTGTGTTGCTTTTTAGTCGGATTTCGGTTTAAAGAGTGACATGAATCTTTGACGTGGCATTTGTGTGGAATGTGTGTTGGCAAAATGTTAGAGGCTATCCAATTGTTAAACGACGATATATCACATAAAAACAATGTTGGCATCTTGTTGGAAAATGTAGTGCTTACGATTCCAACATCTTTCAACACGATTACGACATAAACGATATAATAACGATTAAAAACCAATTGCGAATGCTCACTGGGGTGGCTCCGACACCTTCGAGTTCTTCGTAAGAGGAGGCCGAGGCTCCACTTTTCCTCTCCTCATCGTTCTCAGGATCTTCATCAGTACGAATAACTGTATCACCTGCTGCGACCGAATCTTCATCCGATTTGGAAGAAGAAGCATTGTGTACTGGGTCACTGCTGTCTCTCTGATGCACTCCAGGCGGAATCGAGCTCCCAACATTTGAAATTTCTTCCAAAGGAACCCTTCCACCAAGCTCAAAGTTTATAGAATTATTACCAATAAGAGGAGTGGATGTAAAAAGTGGTGTACGGTGACAAGACCCAATTGAATCTTCGTTCATCATGGCAACATCAATTTTAATTTGGGATGCTGCCATATGGACATCAGATCCAGTGGCGCTGGTGGTGTCAGTAGCCGACCCTTCACTTTCTAAATTAAGATTCTGATCCATTTCGGACACGTTCTTTCTGTCTTCAACTTCAATCACTGTCCTACTCCTTGTGATGGAGTTTGCTTCTTCTGATTTATTGGAAGTACCATTTTCATTTTCTGTTACTTCAAGATTTTCACCGGAACTTCTAGAAGCATTAATTTCGGGATAATCTTTGGAATACACCGTCGTGCTGTCTTCACTAGAAGGGATTTCATCATTGGTCGAAAATAATGTGAATGGGACGTCATGATCCACGTCAGCATCCATGAGCTCCCGACGAACCGTAAAACTGCGATTCCCACCGGAAACGGCTTCGATTGGAGTAGACGTTTGAATCGGTGAATGCAGATAAAAGGTTAAGGAACTGACCGAGTCATCTTCAGTGGTCCTCACTGGACAGTCAAGATTGCGTGCAATCCTGTGTATGGAAACAAAAAGAACGATCAACGTACGAAGTTATTTAACCCTTGATAAAGAAATGTTTTTATACAGCCTAATATTATTATTAATTTTACCTAATGTATCCATTATAATCGTCGAAGACATCAGCGCTCGTAGCAGGGAGGAGATTGAAATTGTCGAGATACATCCTGTACTCTCCCACCATCTGGAATTCTGCCTTGATGGCATCCATGAACTCACTCACCGTGATGGCATTAGTTGGACGCTGAAACCAAAATTTACTTTCCGTAAAAATATGACGAGCTGGGCCGATGCAGGATGGACATTGCAATTCGATGGAATCGTCCACATCCAGCCTAAGAAGCCCTGTCACTGTCCCTCGGTCGGAGAAGGAAGGGGTGGACATAGTGCGTGGTTCCTTCGGATCACACTTGACGTAAAAGGCAACTGACAACTGATGATCGCCCGGGTACCCAAAGAACTGTGTAAAAAAACAGAAGTGCAACAAAACGGCATATAATTCAATACATACAACCTCAACAACAACCAATTTTAGACCAGGTAAGATCGAACTACGAGTATTGGCGGTAACTAGAGAGTATTTGAGGTCAATTTAAAGAATAACGACTGTGACGAAATCTTAATATTCAGTGCTTTCGACTTGTGGCAGAGAAATTCGTGGGCAAAAGCAAAACTAATAACATTTTTAATTTTAAACTGATTGATGAATAATAAGTTAACAAATATATAGAATTACCTTCAAATTAGATGTTATTTATTGCACGAAATTCTATCTTCTTCTCTTCGAATTGCATCTGGAGTCTGGAGTGCCTTTGGATCTTGAATCGAAGGATCGAAGTAGTAAACTAACCGTTGAACCCAGACATCAGTTGTATTGGTCAGCTTTTCGACGTTTCCTAATCGCTAGTGGAATGCAGTTCTGAACTACGAATTGTACGTATAATTATTTTTCTTTCCCCCGATTTTGTTGTTTGTTATTGCTCAAAATAATAGTGAACGAAAATGGTCAGAACCCTTAAAAAAGGCGATTGTGCAATATAGATAATAGTATCGATCAAAACCCAGCGAATAACGTTTTAGTTAAATATTTTATTATTTTATCATTCATTAAGTTCATCATTATATTGGTATTGCCAGTTGCCAGTTTTTGCCAGTGAAGGGATGTTTTTTTGTATTTCCAAGGTTGAAGGAGATTCCTCACAGATCAAGATAACTGATAAAGAAAGTTGAAAGGGAACATGTCCACATTCTTCGCTTCCCTTTTTCTTTGTCCACTCGTCTCTCCTGGATCTGGAATTTGTCTACCTGCAACCTGCCTGACTTACGCGATCCACTTTCCATGGAATTCTGTTTGAGAAACCCTTCTAGACTTCCTGTAGGGGATTAAAATGTGATCACGATGATAAACATAAATTCGTAATAGAATTATACCTACTTTTAGTAATAAATTTCAAAACTGTATGGAATTTATTCTGTTTTTAAATTAGATCCTGATATTAGATATATAGCACTGATAATGAGTGGAACAAACATTTTTGAGTTATTTTGAGTCATGATGAGTCATCATTTATTAAGTTCATTTGATTTTTGGATTTTACACGTTTATTATTTCCACGTTCAATACATACATAATAAATATTCATATTGTGATAATAGTTACTATACGATTAAAGTTCTGTAATCTTATTTATACTTTTTTTTGTCAATAATACGGAACACGTAAATAAATAGCCTTATAACGATTTTATCCACTACTTTTACCACTTCTAACACAGGTAAGGTATCTTATATGTTTAATAGTGAGTCCATAATTTTAGTAAGTTGCTATTTATGTGACCATTTTTGTAGTTTTATTTTTGATTTAGAGTTTAGACAGTAAGTTTCTAAAGAGAGACAGTTCAGTTTGCATACTATTATATATGTAGGTATATATATATATGTATATTGTTATTATGCTTTTGCACCTACATTCACAGTATTACAAGCTTATAACACTATATATTTAACATTATAATTTTAGTTACTATAACACAGTGTACGGATTTTTTACGGTTTATAAGTTGTTTGGTTTTGGTATACTTAGTAGTTGCAGTATTACATTAGGTATAGGTAATATAGGTTACGCATATGGTATAATTTGATTTAATTAATGACATTTAGTATAACTGTTAATTTAAAACTATGTAGTATACTTCATTCTTGTGATAGATACAATGGTAGACAAGGATTTCACTTTCCACAATAATATTTTTTACATATTATTAGTGCCTACAATAATTAATATAATCAGACAATTTACGTCAATACCGAATCAATTATGTAAGATTTATAATTATACGATTAAGTGTAATATGGCTACAGCACACCACAGCACCAAACAGCATCCAATGTTAATATTCCCGTGCGGAAAGTTATGTTTAATTGTTTGCACCATTTTGTATTCTTCAGAGTCTTTACAGCTTTGAAGTTTTGTTTGAGTTCCTTTCAAATTTAAGTATAATTTGTTTATTACATTTTAGAAAATACTTTTTATTGGCAAGTATTTTTTTTGTATTTTGTGGTTGCAGCCTACTCGATCGTCATCGCCCTTATTCCGTCCTAAACGCCTATAAAATGTTATTTTGTTTTTTCTAACACAACTGATGCCCAGTGACCGAATGAGTACACACAAATTTTTAAAGCTGAAAAGAAAAAAAACTGTTTTTTGCAAGGAACGGTTGTCAAACTAATTGTAAAATAAATTGTATAATTTAGTATAAATTTCAAGCTTTATCGCACTATGCATAATATGATCACAAGATCAACAGAACAAAGAATTGCATACGACGCAATTCTAATAGCACAAATTCATTTTCACTTTTAAAGTAAATAACCGGTATACTGAAAAAACTAGCCATTCCATTGTATTTAATTACACAAATAATGTAATATTGTTTACAAATTAATCTTTATTCTTCAAATGTTTCAGGATTTTTGTATTTTTGGAATTGAATTCTAGCCAGCAGAATTGAATGTCCATTTTTTTTTAAACTCTTGAAACATAAATAATATAATATGCCATTTACAGTGAAACAAGCAAAAAAAACAAAAACACTATGATAACTCGATACCTACAGCACATTTTTTTTTTAACTTTTACAAATTACAACCAATCTAAAACATTCAAAACTTAAAGTCGACTTATTTAAATCTCACACTGACATCAATGTGATTTTGGACAATTATTATCCTTGATTACACTGTGTAAATATTTCATCCAGGAAATCAACTTAACCAAGTTTAAAAATCAAAATCAACAATGATGGACAACGCCATTTAAATATTCAAAACGCAACAACGTCTACTCACGAACGTATATGAAGATATATTTACCTATATAGATACATTTAAATAGTTAATTACGTCATAATTAAGTGGTTAATTAGTTGGATGGGTGTAGTATGTATACATTCAAAGATTACTACACATATACCATGGCCAAACTCTTTATTATAGTGTAACCTAAACAAACACACAACATAGGGAATTTGATAAATTATTCTTACTGTATTGTTCTGTAACAGAACTGAATAAATAAAGATAAGGATGGGCCAAACGCACTGCACAGCAGTTCACTTGTATCCCCCACTTGTATAATTGTTACAATTCATAACTTATTCTCTTTCACATAGAAAATATTCAAATTATATAGTAACTACTCTAGAAACTAAAAGTGATAATCATAATACATTAAACCCATATATAGGAATATTAACGTAAGCCGAATAACTATATTTTGATATTTACGTAAAGTTTTGTATCTTATACACCTGATTCATGTGTGACGATTATATATATATATATACATTGATACGTATCGACGTATGTACTTGCAACTGTAATACATCTGATGACTATCATAAAAGCGTACATGAGCAACTATAACTATATACTTACATATCAGTTTCCCTAAAATTATACCCAAGTCTGACTGTTTATATTTTAATAAAGCTAGAATCTTCACATCAAATTTATATCATCATTAATTTGATCATCACCAGGTAATGTGATAGCCCAACATCACAATTCACACAAAAACACCCTATCCTACAACCGAAGTAACTTTTTATTTTATTTTACAAAACACTGAATATTCAATATTATTGAATCTGTGTATATATTCTGTATATATGTATATACATGTCACATGATAATATTATCTTGTCCTACCTGGTTTATTCAATCTCATATATTATACAACTTTAACTTTTTTTTATACACATAATATAATACAACGACAGCTAGAGTTCACACATACACACACACATATTGAATACAGACACACTCGGCTGAATTCTGGATCTAAGATTTGGTTTCCATTTTTTTTTCCTTTTTTTTTTTATCCTGTGATTACATTTATTTGGTAAGAGTAGCTGGAGTTGAATGTTGGATGTGAAGATGAAGACGAATATAGTCTTTGTAAAGAATTTGTAAGACTTGCATCATCCTACCTCGGCCTTGGTTTTGTCGTCTTCCCCTTCCTTTGAAGATCAAAGGTAGGAATTTTCTATTATGGGCGGCGAATTAGCCAAATGTGCTTCCAAAGCACTCGCAGATCGAATACCTTTCTTCTCCAAATCCTTCCAAAAGTCATAGTTGTACTTCATATTTTCAATTACCTCCGGGACGTCTAAGAAAGCTACACGGAATACAAAAGTAAAAATCATGAGCATATATATATCTTCCTATACTTAACCTTAATACCTCACTAAATGAATCTACAGAATACTAATTATTATCGTTGACTACTACTAGTTGAGAGTACAAGGCATAATGTCATATCTTCATTTTCACTAAACATCACACTCCAAAAATTCAAATTCAAAACATGCTAATTTTACTTTTGAGAAAATAATATATGTACATGTCGCTGTAAGGCGAAGAACCAGTAATATCGAAGCAAAGAATGGAAACATAAAGTTGTGCGTTGGAGAAAGTACGTCGGCATCCTCAATCCTCAGCACATACGAACATTTTTGGTGCTCAATCAACTGTTTTCTGCCCCATTCTTCCCAATACAATACTCAATGATGGAATTCCACTTCCCAATCCACACTACTGATACTGCCGCACACCTGATCTTCTGACAGAAAAGCAGGACGGGGAGGGACAGCAGAGAGCGAGAGAAACTCAAGAATGCGTACTAATAAGAGAAAATAAGAGGTTCTTGAGTGAGAGTAACGATATAAGATTCTATTAGGAGGGAGATAAATCTGTGTCCCTGTCCGGGAATTACATGTACCTACGTACACACAACTGCCAAGTCGAAAATCTGCCACTAAATTCTAAAAATCTCTATCTGAGAATCTGAGCGTCACAGACGTGTTCTCGCATCACTCTGCAGTGGAGTTAGAAAGTTACAAGAAGGACGTCTCAACGTATGTACGCCTGAGACACACTGTGAGGGTTGAACAAAATGTTCATTTACTCAGCACTTGATTCCTTTGATTCTTAATTGCTTGAAATTGCTATCACGTCCTCCGATCAGAAGTAAAAGCGTAAAAACTAAGAAAGTAAAAGGAAGAAAGGCAAGACTCACACTACTTTCCTATCCATCTTTCGACTGTACAGAAGGAGAAAGCTCTTAGGCATTCACTCTTCGTGTACACATTACCAAAAGGAGCACTCGTAGATGGCTCGATCCAAGGACGAATGGGAAAGGAAGCAACATTTTATTAACTAAACTGCCTGCCTCCACCTAAATCTTAACTCCTAATCGAGTCAATCCTGGTTTAGTTCAATCAAAAGTTCTCCTTTCACATGGATAGTTCCATTCCAGCTAGTCTAACATACGTACTAACGACAACGAAAACGACAAACTCTACTTTTTTAGCTTTTGGGATCTCGGTAAATATTTTTCAACCGTCGGTCCATCCATCCATACATCTACATCTCAAGCTCAACTCAAGACTCAAAAGCAAACCCATTTCTTTTCCCTACTACTCGCTTTCTCTCATAAGAAAGGAAACCGAGGAACTAATGGGATGACAAACCTTCACTCCATACCTATACAGATCCTCAAATATTTGCACATGAAAGCTACCCACTCATGAAATCATTCAGCTCTCCAGTAAGTTCAACAACATCTACTAATAGTATACGCAGAATACTCATGCTTCATGCAGTATACACGTAATACATATTGGTATGCCCGCTGGGATCGTTATCTATACCAAATATGAGCAGAATATGTCAAGGTAATGAAATTTAATAGTGAAATCATGGCCTTATAGTTCTGGCACCGCGCCTTATTAAATTGAGTTCCCCGCGAAAAGTCCAGCGAAATTCGTCTCGCATCCCGCAAACGGTAATCGGTCGCCAAATGAGAAATATGTATTGCATAAAAACTACAACTTGTTTTCATTATTAAAACATACGGTTATCTCCACGCATTATTTTGTATTGCCTACTAAGTTGTTATAATCATACATACCATATTGGCACACGCATACACGCATGGCATTGGTCATGTATCTGAAGCTTTTTGTTTGTTTAAAAAATCTCGGACAAAAATATTCTGACAAAATACATCTTGTAATTGCGTCGTCGTTTGACTTCTATGGGTTTCAAGGAATTTGTCATTTAACGAAATTGAATTTTCGAAAAGTAAACATTCGAAGTTGTGGCTTTTCGAAGTTGTGAATTTTCAAAGAAATAGTTTCGAAGTTGTGGTTTCTAAGATTTGCATTTCGAAGTTGTGACCGTGAACCACATACTTAAACAAACTATGTCAATTTATTACTAACTGAAAATTTTTAAAATAAACAAAAGCAGTTTCCTTACACATTTATATGTTCAAAAGTGCTTTTAACAAAGTTTGAAAATGTGCAAAAGCGATGATCGCTAACAGTTGCGCGATACATATACGGTTGTATCGAAAAATAGAGACCGGCCATTTTGCTTTTAAGAAAAATTTGAGACCGACCGTATAGTGCAAACTTCAGTAACGACATGTGTGAGTTGCGAGTTATATTATGAAACATCTCCTTACAATAATGACGGTGGGATGAGCTATATTGTATAAAGCAGGACCCAGGTACGAGGCAGGTACTAGTCTTCGCTTTTCATAAAAAAGTAATAGGGTAAAGAGAAAGACCCCTTTGAATGAACCTGTCTATCTTTGTCCCAAACCTGACACAAAATTAAATTTTGATGAGAAAAGATAAAGAAAATGGCCTTCAAGGGAAATTCCATTCTATGATCTTTAACGTCCGTACGTAAGTATTTCAAAAATTCCTATTCCTTCTCCAAACATAAATGAAACCTTTCGTTACTCAAGTGAGACAGCCTAAGCATTCCAAAATGGTAAAATCCCGGCTAGAAACAATTACAAGGTGAGTGGTTTCTTTGATAAGAAACCTTCACTGCTATGTTTCATACTGACAGGGGTGCAATAAGCTTGTACATATGTATGTATGCACGTTTACGCTATACTGCATAACTAAAATTATTGTACCTAAAGTAGGGCTTTATTTTGCTCCCAGCATTACAATGTTATTATCTGCACCGAAGATGAGACATTCTTCTTTGTAATCTCAAAATAATCAAGAAGTTATGAAATGAGAACGGGATTTTTTTAAAACAGAAGGTTAGACTTACCATCCCATGCCTCATACATATCCGCAGCAAAGTAGTCGATAAAGCCTGTTTGAGATTTGGGTATCGAACAGGTAGCTCGATCAAACATGGGCATGACGGGTGGAAGACCCCGTGAAATCTCTTCTTCAGTCTGTCGAAAATATTCTTCCGCTATCCTTCGAGCCCATTCTATGCAAGTTTTGAGAGGTCCTGTAATCGAGAAAATACATTATTATTATTGCCAAGGTTTTATTTCTCACAAAAAATCTCCTACTATTCAAAGCTGACTCTTTCAGCTTTCATTGGAATTAAGTACTAAAAACTACCTACTAATCGTAAGTCTCTATACAAACTAAATCAGTTCATACATAGAGTGGTTCGCAATGAACGAGAATCAAATTATAAATGACTTACTGGATGGATTTGCCACGTCTGCACATTTGATCAGCATTCTTTTGATGAGTATAATATTGTCTGGAGTAATTAGTGTTGAAATATCCGGTTCTGTCGGAGTGACGGGTGATGGGTCCGACGGAGGCTGTCCAGCCCCCCCATTATCCTCTTTGACTAAGGGTTTCGTGAAGACATTGACGAATTTGGCTAGATGCTCAAAATGCTTGGGCATCTCTGTGGCGAGAACCATGTCAATGATGCTTCGTCGAACTGTTTTGTACGTTTCGGAGTCGAGATTTTTGAAAATATTCACACGTGGATCACTCAGTGTTAGCTTGAATGTAAATGCAGCATGATGAGATTCCAGAACGGTCAAATCATTGTACAGCAGGGCCAAGTCATTCCCAGAATTTGTGAGAAAAGCGCTAAAAAACAAATAATGTGAAACAAAAATTAAATGTGCTATTTAAGTTGTTGCACAAAAAATATGCTTGTTGCAGACAACTATATCAAGGCATAATGGACGACCAATGGGGGATCGATAGAACCTGAAATTTCAAAATCATCGACGCAGACAGTTACCAGAGAGTAAGAACAACAAGTGATTTAAATTTGATCCCAAAGAAAAACCTTGATAGTGAACAGTGAGCTCAGTTCCGACTACATTATATTATTTTCCTTCACAGGGTTCTTTTCTTACCACTACGCATTACAGTACTGACACAGCCAGCTTTTCCAATCTCAATCTCCAACTCTCAATCTCAACAACTAGACATTCATTTCCTCCCTGTCATCTTAGTAAATTCTGCTTGAATGAGATAAAATAATGAGCAAAAATCATCAGCAAGCAAGCTGCACTCCACACACATACATACACACAGCCAGCCTATCTATTATCTATCCATCTAAAGGTCCATGGTAAATCCAACTCCCTTATTTCTATTTGCAAAAAAGCCGTGCAACAAAGATATAAAGGAAGCTGTAGAGGTTATAGGAAAAAATGTTCCTAAAAAAACCGGACGATGAAACAATGTTCCCAAGCTCCAAGTAGGGAAAAATGCTGATCCTATTTAAGTTCTCAAAATTCATAATTTTGAGTCAGTCAGACTCCGAGAAAGTCTTCAGAAACGCGTAGTACGTTAGCCAATTCCTCACACAAAAGTTTCCAAACCATCAAAACGAAAACTGTCTAATATTTGCAAACGGACTGAAGACACAATGCAATAAAAACACAATTTGTATGTTTATTACCCACGCATGGCTGTCTTCGTTTTTAGAAACATTTTTTCCTACTTGGAGCTTGAGGATATTTTTCCGGGAACATTTTTTTCTACAACCGTTGTAATATAGAGACTTGTGTGTAGTAGGCACCAGTTATCATCGTTCATCGTCTGATTTGACGTCACTTCATTTCCTCCTTTTTCCCACAATCCCCAACTAAGTCTCTCTAATGAACATTCAATTGTCACTGCCAACTGGCTAGTATAGAATTATTTATTTTGAAGCGGTGTATAAATCTCATTTAATCTACCATCTAAAGAAGAGAAAGAGAAAAAACGGTTCATTTTCCCCGATTCGGATTCTAGCTCTCCAACTGTGCCGGTGTCACACGTGGAGTTGTGCTGTTCATGGATATCTACAGATTCTGATACACAGAACGGATGAAATCTTGGAATTAATCTCGATAATATTTGATACTATTGTTAACTCTATATTTCTGCGTATTATTATAGAATCCTCATAAATAAAATCAGGAAGGATTTCCTGTCGTGACAAGACACAGAACGAGCTAGCAGGTTCTAGTCGGACGCCGAGTTTTAGCCCGTGTAATAAATCAGTGACAGAACAAACCTGTTGAGTCGTCACTGCCTCCTTGTTCAATTTATCTGATCCTACGTCTTCACAGTATAAATATATCATTTTTGAAATATGACTTACTAGATACTCCACGCTGAATTGATTTTTATTATCAGTCGGATCAAGCCCTTGTTGTAACCTAAGAAGGAAATGTTTTGTGACAAGAAAAGCGCTAAATGATTTTTCTGTCTGTATTTCCTACATGTATACTTTCATTTTTTGTGTGCACAGGTATAATATGACCAACGTACATAAGTAAATACATATTAATAACCTCATCTCGAATCTCGTCGGTGTAGATGCAAAAATGTATGTCCAAATTCCAGTATAAACTGTTCCTTAGCTCACTCTTTTCTTGAAAACAATCTGGCCTATGTCCAACCATTTAATAATGGTGCCGAATGGACAAAAGGATTGACTTCGATCACATTAAATTTAAGAAAGTAAGTGGACTTAAGACACACTGCTCTTACTTGAAAATGGACTGGAACACTTTGCATCTGCATTGACGATATTGAATTTGAATTTATATCACAAAAGGGCAGGTCACAGTACAGTAATACAATAGGGTAGCAATTCCTAGACGAAAACATAAATCTTTATTCTTCTCGTATACATATACCTGTAAGTTTATAAGTACTGACTGATACGCCCTAAAATGGACATTTTCTATGGCTCGATTAAGGATTATCCTTTACAAATATACAGTGTGTTCCACCTAATGGTGTGCCACTTTGAATCCTTGCTTTCATAGTTTAAATTTTTAGTTTCAAATTAATAAAATGACCCGGTTTTGCATAGGGCTTGTCCCCTGTTACTTTTACAATAATGTTGATTTTGTAGATTTGGGGGGTTTTGATCATAAATTGTGCAAAAGTTAAACCTAGGTGTTTGAATAATTCTTTTTTGTAACAAATTCTACGTCTATCTGCTTTTACTATCTGTATGCAGAACTGCAGAACACAAATAGAAGGACTGACCCAAAATTTATTTGGGCTGAAAGAAGTAGGAAAACACTGTAGGTTGACATCCATACCTATACCTAACTTTAATTATCTACAAGTTCAAAAAAATAGTGCAAAGTGCTCGGCTACTACGTTGATGACATATCACCAAGCAAAGTGCAGATACTTTCGGCTCAACATACATGCACAGATACTATTTGGATTTGGAGATACTTGAAAATTTTTGTGAATGTTTAACAGACTGTACTTGACACGTTTCAAGGAATTCAAGGAGCTTAGTCCGTTAGTCTTGGAATAACATGGTGTGGTATGATTCCGATTTGGAATGGAAGCCCCCATGGTTACTGTCCTTTAGACATCAAATCCTTACAGAAATATTGCAAGCGAAGATAAAATATTCAAAAGCCCTTTATCTATCGCTCCCAGAATTTCATTTTTTTGGTCTAAGTATCAATACATACATATATATAGGTATATCGGCTATATATGTACAGATAAAGCTAATATCTATGCAAAATGTGTCTACGATAACAAAAATATCTGCTAACACTCACTCCAAGTGAGCTCGTCCCCTGTACCTCCGCTCTCGAATAAAAATATTGGGTGGTGCCCATATATTTTACATTCATACATTTTAGATTTTTCAAAGAGAAAGTGAAAGGGAAAATCATACTTTCCCAAATGCAAAGATTCTACATACAAAGAATCAAAATTTGAGTAAAAAGTGCCCATAAAGTAAAAGCAGGCACCAGAAAAAGACGTATTATAGAGATCATAATGGTGATCGTGGTGGTGGTAGTGGCGGTGGTGTTCTGGACAGAATAAGAATAGGACGTGCAAATGCATTACTGACGTCATAAGTTAGACTCCCATGTCTTATCTATCAATTCACTCCGACTTTACTTTCTTTTGAAAAAGAAGGTTCGCCTCTATCGTCCAATTCTGTAGTAGCAAAAACGGGCGGACTACGACGCGACGTTACGAGCAACGCCTAGTTCACATTTGTTGCTTCTTCAGATAGAACATCTTATATTCAATATTCTATGACATAATACTTTTATTCCCTTTATTTCTTCTTCCAACAGCATCCTACAAGCCTCCACTAGCAGATCCAGGATGTAAGATTTATCTTTCACCCGACATTCATACTGATATCCGTCAGTAAAATAGTATCTGTCTTCTATTCTACCCCACTAACTACTACAAAATCGTATAACACATATACCAAGCTATACTATATAGACTTCGGACTTCTAGATCAGTGACGATGCACTTAAAGACAAGCAGATATTTTTGTACTGAGTTATGTAGGTATACATTGTATACATAAATATACATAATGCGCGTACCATTGTGCTGTAGCTGTCAAAATCAGAATCCAGAACACAGCATGTTTACGACTCACACAACAACAACTTTAGATGCCATTACCCGGGAGCCGTTACGTAGCATCCGATACGGCTATCAAGATCCCTTCATTATACAAAAGGAGGTAACAAGACCGAGGAAGGCTTTCAAAACATTTTTTTACTGTCGTCACTGCCATTGTGAATTACACTGACAAGGTATCCGGATTTGTTTTGTAGGTATTTCTCACTGCTACTATAAAAATCAATGGCCCGTTAGGATTTTTAGCGTCGTGCAATCGAGAAATGAGTAATGAGAAATCTTATTCCTACACTGCACTGCAAAAGCAGAGTACTAAACGTGAAGCCTACAAACATTTGAAACACATTAGGACCTCTTTTGAACGCATTGTAACCATTGTAAAGCATTCCAGATGTGTTCGCATAATGTGCTTCAAATCTTTTCAGGTTTCACTTTTAATGGTTTTTTGGTATAGTTTAGTTAATACTAAATAATCCCGACTTCAATCAGCTCTCCTAACGATGACGAGGGTAATAATAAAATCACATCAATCGCAATCTTGAGGATGAAATTACTGATTATAACATCTCTTCCGAGAGATCTAAAAGTAGGTAGGTAGGTACACGCAGTAAGATACCTTTTTTTGCGGTGCTGGTTTACAGTTTACAGTATTTTGGTAATAAAATTAAAAATTCACCTGGATTTTCCTGGATGATCAACATCATGGATGACAGCAGCTATGAGACTAACAGCTTCATCATTTGCTTCCAGAAATGTTTTCAGCCTCTCGGTTGATATGAAGTAAGCGGTCGCCTGCAAAGAAGAAACAATAACATTAACATTTCCAAGTAGGTACTAGGGAAACATTAACAAGACCCATTACTGTAATATAATCTTCAATCCGATTTAGTCCACAATACCACAACGACCAAACAAACGCATTCTAATGTGCTAGCTATTAAGCTGCCTAATGTATGACGTACCTACTTTAAGTACCTACCTAACTCAATCTACCTACCTACCTATAATCGTTCAAACTGGAAATGCTTAAAGGCATTATCTAGTACTAATAATAGTAGGCACATCAAAGGACTTGGTAAGTAGGTAAGTATAGGTACACATCATTGCTTAGACAGTTACTTATCGCCAATAATACAAGATATTAAAATAATAATGCTGGTTGCAATGTTCGGAATTCTACAATAGAGCATCTGTACAAGTACAGAAGATACGACACAACGGGGAATATAATATGTAACTGTTGATTTCACGAAATATATTTTTTGAATGGTTTGCTCTATGTTTCTTGAACATTGCGGTATAAATCTATCGGAGCTTATTGTTAGTTGAGGTTGCAGAACCGCAGCGCTGCTGTGTAGGCTAACGTGACGTAAGTCTACATCTTTTTCGTTTTTGATTTTCCGAATCCGGATTAAAAATAAACTACAAAATTTCTTTGATGGAATTATCGTAAGTCGGCCTCGTCTTCGTTGTGGTTTTGTGGTTCTGCTTCAGATTTTCTCCCTGCTTGGCTTGGGTTTCTAATCCCCACTGAATGAACTTTGAGCAAAGATTTTTTTTCCCACAAAGGATTACATAGACACATAATAACAGACAGTGGGAGCAGAAGCAGCAGAAGCAGAGCTCACCTTTACATATTAAATTAAGTCGAGTTTAGTTAAAATTAGCATTTACTATACATAGGTGGAACCTAATACTTAATCAATATGAAAGGAAGTAGACCGCAGAAATCTTAGTATTATTACTTTCCATAACCTTCGAAACCTTCGAAGCACCTAGTACATATCAGGTATCCACACCTAATGCGACTGAAAAGGCTTACAAATTTTGAAATTTCTACTGAATTGAATGAAAGGGAAATTTTTACTTTGGGAACTTACTTGGAGGACGTCAGCAGCATGAGTTGAATTATGATATGCATTGGAAGAATGATAATTGGCCTCAATAAGCGTGAGCCAATTCCTAAGCGTCGTCTCATCAGTATTCAATGTTTGGGCCACACCAAATCTTGAAAAGATTGTCATTCCCAGCCACACGAGTGGTCTAAACAAAACAAATCAAATTGAAATAGATACAGCTATAAAACATAGAATCATTGTAATTAGAAATTATAGATGCAAATTAGAAAATTTTGACATTTCCGGCCTCTCGGCTTCTCCCACAAATCTTATACAAAACCCAAATGAAATGATCCTTTGAACCTCCAACTTTTCCTACGAACTTGTGACCCACATACATACCTACAACATACATACAATATATATACCTATATGTATGTACCTACGCTCTTTCATCCATACACAAACTAGACAAAAGCGCACAGAACAAAGTCCTTAGAATTCATGACTAAAATCCAGATAGATCAATTACTCCAGTCTTTGAAATGAGCACTTCATATCTCATTAGTTATAGGTATTTTATTCTATATTTTCATTGTCAATATGAGTCTTTGCCTTGCCTTGGTAGCCTATGATGAATAATGAAATAAATAATAATTTTAGTTTTTCATTTATTTCAACAGTCCTATAGTCATTTTATAAATTCCCTCCATTAAGCCAATAAGAGAACAAAGAAAAGCCTTATATATTACATCTAGCTTACATCCCTGCATTAAATGTAATATAGATCTTCAACTTCCACTGTAAACTCAACATAAACATTTTCCCTCAAGGACTGTGTGCAGTCAGTTTCTAGTCCTTTGTCGTGCCTTTTCAACTTGTAAGTAGATTGAGAGAGAGAGAGAGAGAGAGAGAGAGAGAGAGATACTCCACAGACTTTGAACTTTCACATTATTAATATTCATCAGAATATTAAAATTATTGTCATTTCTAAATTATTGTCGCAAGTTAGAACAAGAGAATCCGCTCCCTTCTTCCTTCGCAAGCACCCACCTACTTCATGAGAACTGATGTAATATGCTGATGTCCTGTCGGTGTGTTCCATGTGTGGGTGAAGCCCGTCTGAGCGAGAATACATGCATAATAGGCAGCTACTCTACCGAGGTAGATCTCTTCAGATATGTGCGCAAAAACTGAATACATATGTCATAATTCCTAATTAGATATGCGCAGTGAAATTCTTAAGACAAACAAAACTTGATTCTTGAATAAACTCTCTCGCTGCGTCTCATCTAACAATCTAGCAGCTCCACTGAGTGTCTTCTACTCATCGCCAGACTTCATCTTTTCTTTCCATCGACAATCTACATCTCCTTTCCGTTTACTTGTGCCCTCTACAGCACTACCGCACTGGCAGTGGCAAACTGGCAAGTATACCTACATACATAGTCTGGTTCTGGTTCAGCTTTGATTTGGTTGGCTTCATCTTCATCATTCCACTATCGCCCCCTTCTCCGTTTTCTCGCAATCGTAATGAATCAGAATGCAGAGTACACACACACAGGAACAAAAGCTTTCCCCACGAATTCAAGACTAAGACCCTAATGCCCGCCATGCCAACTTCAATGGAAATCTGCGTCTATAGTTGACTCAAGTTGATCAGAGAGAGAGAGAGAGAGAGAGAGAGAAAGAGAGAGAGAGAGAGAGAGTAAAGAGAGAAAGCAAGTACTTGAGTGAATGAAGAGGGAAAACAGTTGGACTGAAGAGAAAGAATCTTCGTTCAGAAGCTCTGCCACAGCCTCTGAACGAAGCTGTCTAAATGCTTGTATAACCGTAACCATAACCACGGCAGCTATTTTATTAATATTAATAATAATATGTTATCCGAGAATCTGTAAATCCTTCAAAGGTTTCTAGTTTTCCACTGACTGTCCCTTGATTGGGTTATAACTTCTACAATAATTCTATGGGAAGCATCTTATCCCAGAATTTTGGAGCTACAACAAGCACATAAACCTACGTAAGTACAAAACCTATACGAAAAAATAAAACTGAAAAAAATACACGTAGGTACCTACTTCCGAGTACCTCGAGTGGAGAGTTTGAATGGGAAAAAGATATGGTGTCTAAAGCTATAAAAGTTTTATTTATTATTTTCTTTTAGTCTTTTATAATGCTTTCTACTTTCTCCAACTTAAATCATCCAAGCCATCGCATCATCGTAGGCGTATTGGCATATGGCTGCCAACACAATTACAATAAAATATAGTCACTCCACAGTACAGTACAGGAAGGTAACCAAATCTCAAAAAAGGAAATACAATCCATTAAATAATTACACCGCACCCCCAAACCAACATCAGTCGTATGAAGAGCGCTTCTTAGAAACCATTGACGACAGCAACCGTCACAAGGAGAATTGAACGGATGTACCCAAGTAGTATACGTCTATAGTCAATAAAGTTTTTAATAAAGAAGAATAATACGCTAGAGATGTTTTTTTTTATAGGAAACTTATAAAGATTTATATTATATTATTTCTCACGAAACTCAAACTCAAGGGAAGATCAACAACAACAGCAACGCAGCATCACTACCAGTAAGTACATACCTGTACCAGTGCTAGAGTACAAGAAACCATACAAGAAAAAGCAAAACAGAAATACAAGACAAGAAAGAAAACAGACAGCTCATGCCTCTCAGTTTTACTCAGCTTACACGCTCACATACATAACTGAATCCTCCATGCCAACCGCTTATGCCTATTTATATGATTCCCGTTAGAAAATCTATTTTTTTTATTATTCGACTGACTGTGTTTAAGCTTCTCTGTGGTACTGCTGCTGTATAGCTTTGCATTACGATATACATACAGTGAAGTGTATTACGTCTTTCTCTCTTTCTCTCTCTCTCTCTCTCTTTCTCAGGTTCTATTCCATCTAAATCTTGTGAACAAAAATACTCAATATGCACATGTACACATGATTCACTGTAGCTTAATATTGCTTCATGGTTACTGACTATGGTTACGGGTTATTTCCGTTTCGACGTCCACTTTATAATGTGGACATAGGTATATAGAAACCCATCCATGAACATCCCTGCATTTCCTATATAGCATCTTTATAGTATAAGGACTATGAATGGGCCAGTCGATGTTCTTCTGTAAGTACCATGGGATCAAAATAAATGTAATATATGAGAGCAATAAATTTTAGTGTATATATTTTTATGTACTTATTACACATCTAAACCATGGCTACGTGGTTTGAAAAGGACATTTCATATATGACGCCCTTGTTTTCATTATTTCTTTGAAACATGTAAAAATATCTTTTGTTCTAACAAAAAACTTTTAATTTATTTTGAAGCCGTAACCCGTAGAAGTACCATGCGTTTTAATATTTTTTGAAAATACCGTAATTGACCGAATTATCGCCGGGGCTCAAATACTCGCCGGAGCTCGAATAATCGCCGGGGTCTAGAGATGC
>JAQFZC010003385.1:0-18951 GCA_034695205.1 Dicyrtoma fusca
CTAGTTTTGACTGTTTTGAAAAAGGGTCATTTACTAGTTTTGACTGTTTTGAAAAAGGGTCATTTACTAGTTTTGACAGTTTTGAAAAGTTAATCTGTACAATTAAACACTTTTGTAAAGCATTCTTTCCATAGTTCCCCAGTTTCGAATAGGTTAAATTCGTTAAATGTTAAATTGATTGTTCAACTGTTACTTTGCGTGACAGTGATCAATCATTAATTAATGATGGTTGTGAGCTACAAATAAAACAAACCTGAAGTTCTCGATGTCTTGCCAGATAAAGGGACACCAGGTCATAGAGGAAGTCCCGCTCAAGTTGATACCGTATTCGTTCACTTCTTTGTAGTGTTACTTCTTCACGGAGCTTTTCAGCAGCTGCTTCCAGTTCATCCCGACGCATCGAAGTTATGTAATTACCGTCAACCATTATTCCACCGTATTTCTTGAGGATCTTCAACTGCTTTTTCGTTAACTTTTTGGGCTTTTCTTTCCCTCCTTTCTTTTTTCCTCCTTTTTCTTTCCCTCCTTTGCCTTTCGAAGCTGCTTTTTTCGGTGGCATATTTTTATTTTAGTGGATCAAAATCACGTAAAAACCAAGACCTCGTTTGTTTTCAAATTTGATACTCTTCAGCTGAGAGTGAGGGGCACTGACTGCAAATACGTGTTGGATTTTTGTTCTATATAAACTTGAATTCCAAAGTTTAAAACAGCATTATTATTTTAGAACAAAAAAAGCTAAAACGTCCGTTTTTTAAGTATAGTCGTTGTGTCGTTCTCCTACGTAATTTGCATTTGCAATCGGCAATCAAATATACTTACCTAGAATCCAAATGAATTACTAAAACTTGTTTTTCTTGAAAAACGACCAGACTGGATTCGTTGCTAAACTCAAAATGTAAAGTCACTGAATTTTTCTAGTAATATAGGGTGCGTTAGGGTAGTTGCGGTTGCGGTTGCGATAACCAACTTAAACCGGACGCATTAATATTGTTTAAAAAGTAGTCAGTAGTTAGTTTTCTTAACGTATAAGCCTTATAAGTCAAAGGTTTGTCCAACAGAAAATTAAAACACCTCATGTAAGACAGCAGCAGCAAACACATACACGCACAACCCAAAGACACATTACACAGACACACATATGTACGTAGTTTTTTGTTGTTAAATAAACCAACGCGCAACGCAGCGCAAAACGAACGGACTAAAAAACTTACTTAATTTTTTATCTGAATTCTCAATAATTAGTCTGGTCTGATTTCACTTAACCTGACTGTCTGACTTCTCCGGCCCGGCTAGTCTCTTCTCTGAAGAATCGAGCGCTCAGCGCAGCAGTTCAATCACAAAAAAAATAATAGTTTATTATTGTTATAAAATTATATTTCTGTAGGCTCAAAAACTATGCTGGTTCTGATTAATGATGCTGTTTTCTCATGAAGTCCAATGCGCAATAATTTTGTTATTATTAATGTATTTTATTCGAAAACAATATTTTTTTATTCCTACTTTTAAAAATATTAATAAAAATAAAACTTTGCCCACAAACGAATGTGCAGCCGCTCCCTGTCGAATGTCGGTGATAGTGATGAATAGTGACATAACGGATCGTTTGTTTTGTTACGTTGGCTTTTGGCAGTTCGTTTTCGTTGTCATTTTCGCTGTCCATTATATAGTTCGTCGTGGTTATCGTCCATGAAGTATTCAAGTATTCCCCATTTCGAATTTCGAAAGCAAAATCAAAATAATACATCATATTCAAAATATTCGTGTAAAAATATGTGCCATAAGTTAGTCTTGTGATATACTGATAAATCGCTGGTACTTCCTATAGTAATATCCAAAAATTACCCAAACCCACCCATCCTTTTCCACACTTCCACCTTCATTTCTTCTACACAATTGGAATCGAAATCAAAATTTTGTAATAATAAATTATTTCAAAATTATTTTCATATCGGGCTAAAAAGGAAGCCAAAGCCTACTCCGATCCGCCGTATTGGATTAAAAATCGTATTTTCTCAAAAATGGGACTCTTCACCCACCGTAACCCCGTCAACCTAGAAGGAGCCTTTGCCAAATTATAACTCGAAACAAATCATTTAATTTCATTCCATCAAAATTCAAAATTATTGTAAGATGGACTTGGATTTGGATCAACCAATCAATGACTCAAACGAAGCTGTTGTTACTTCGACAAATGTTGACTTTTTAAGCTGGACGGACCTTGTCAACGTGACACTCTCCGGCTGCCTCGCGCCCATCCCCTCCGAGAAATGGAACAACTCTAAAGAAACTCTGACCACCCTCTCTTTCTGGGATCACCTTCTATTCCCAAACATCCAAGCCTGTCTCCAACATCTACCCAACCTGCAAGCGTTGGTATTCCTCCAAGTCAATATCCACGAGTCCACCAGCATTCACTCCAGGCTTGACCTCAGCACTTTGATCGAAAGTCCGAACTTGAAATCACTGGCGATTAGTCGAGGGCCTCAGCTGGAAAAGGATGATTACTTCCTCATCGACTTCCTCACTCGCGGCGTTGTATTTGGGAATCTTGAGAAATTTGAATTTCGTGGCGAAGACTCTTTCACCTTTGCCGCCCTGTCCCAAGCGCAACAGGAACAAACCCTCCGCGCCAACCTCAACGACATCCTCGGCAATCCAAGTAACATTGAGACGTCCATCCTGTCCAAGTTCCTCATCAAGAATCGCTCGTCCCTCAAAACCCTGGAGATTTGCGGTCCAGGTGCGATCTTATTCGAGTCCTTCACGGAAGATCTTCAAAACCTAAATCTAGTTCAAGTTGAAAACTTCCAGTACTCGATGGACAATGAGGGCTCAAATTTTCTGCTCAATCAACAGACTCAGCTCCATAATTTCATGTGTTCCGACTACGTCTATGACTTTAGTCTCGAGAAGATGCTGAGCCTCTCCCAGTGCATCTCCAATAACTTGGTTACCCTCACATTCATTCAAATCTTCCCAAATATCATCTACGATGATGAGGTCCCGGAGAACTACCTGGCTTGGAGTACGCTGGACTGTCGAGCCTTCGCGGATTGTGTCAATTTGCAGAAGCTCCAATTGAACTTGGAATTAATCAATCGACAGAAGGACTGGCAGTCGACGAGGTCAGGGCGGGTCAATAATGTTCAAAGTATTCCGCATTCCCTCCGCCATGTGGGGATCGTGGCTGAGCGCTTTCAGGACGAGGAATTGCACCTACTGGCCAATCAACTGGGGGACTTTGAGCAATTGGAATTCCTATGCTTGGAGAGCATGAGTCCAAATACATTCGCCTTTAAACTGGCTTGGGTGGAGCGACTGTATTCCCTGCCAAGGCTAAAGAGGATTCTCCTGAATGGGGCAACGATGGACGACATGACTGGGGTCATGAATTTCATCCGCGGCCGTCCCGATAGCAGAGGAAGCATCATTAATGACTCTGAGCTGAGCATTTTTGTGAAAATCAGATGAAATCGAGTCCCTTACCATTATTATTTATTCCAATAACTGACAAAGATAGCCGTCAATTCGACAATAAATTCAAATGCACATACGAATCATATATATATATCTGGGATTGTGATTTTTATTTTGGAAATATATAGTTAACATATCCGTTATATAGTTATAGTAATTATATATATATGTACATTGTCTTCAATATTTCAATTCAAATCAAAACAATAGTAATCATAATTAGACAATAATTTATTCTAGTGCCTTAGGAAACAGGAAGGCAAGTGGCTTTGTAAATTGTGAACGTAATCTTAGCTAGAAGCCCACCTGTAGAACTGTCTTACGAAACACAGTACAATTGCTAAAATAAATACTTAATATTTATTGGCAATGGCAATACATCATGGCAAACAAATACATTTTAATTTCTACTTTTAATCGCATGTACCTACGTAATACAATATGGGCAAGAAGAACAAACAATAAAAGAAGAATAAAATAATCCTGTAGTTCGTAATGGTCAAGAAATTAGGAAATTCACACAAGCTTACATAATCTATGGCAAGGTCATTTAATCTTGTATTTATATATATCATTGTAAGTACTTTAAAGTTTCAATTACAAACTGGAATGTTATGACACACACACACACGTCAATATGTGTGTATACTCCTATTACTTATGTACGTTGCGCTGTTCTGTTACTTGTCTGCAAATTGTAAAATAGGTAGAGATAATATTAATACAAATTCCCTAGTTACCTTTTTACTTGGTCTACACACAGCTAAAAAATGTTAACAGGAATAATAGTACTTTTAAACTCTGAACATTGAGAACAATTTGTTAAATTATTTTGATTATGTTACAGTAGTTATTATAATAATTATTATTTATTATAGTAATAATTAACATTAGCTTTAAATATATATAGATATATTATGTTTGGGTAGCATCATTTGTATTAGTGTATTAGCTTTAAGCTTATGAAAATTAGTAAATCCCTGATGGATAAATTAATTTGTAATATATATTAATAGTAGTTATTTATAAATACAATATCGGGCAATATTATGCATCAGTAATAATACACGCTACAGTTATACTCCTTATCGTACAACCAGGTGTTATGATTTTCATTTACAGCACAAAAATATGGCGGAAATTACAGGATCAACTGAGTGTATTACCTTTAGTATTAGTGCTACTTAGTTTAGAGCAATAATGCTTAAAAACTTCATACTCAATTTAATACAAGTAGGTACAATACTTTTTATAGAATCATACTTAACTCTTTAATTTGTATAAATACCATTTAACCAATATTTGAAGTACCTTCATACAGAATAGTGATCATGCTCGATTTTAATCAGGCAACTTTCTACATTCACTCTGATACAATTAGGTATTTATTGTGTCTACACTTACGTAGAAATACGGTCAAGTTATTTAATTATTCGGGATACTGTACCTACTTTAAAAACATTACTTTAAAAATTATTAAATAGTTATTATTATTACTTTTTAAAGCTACCTCGAAGGACGGGGAGTGAAAGATAAAATCACATTTTTACTTCACTATTTTTAATACAGACCTCAACAAATCCACACAACACACCCAATTCAATCCGTTTACTGCAATTACATTATCTAGTGGTACAGTGGTAGTGGTGCTCAAGCCAATAAAGTATGCATTACATGGTAAAAAGCAATGGCTGGTAACTGATTTTGCGTAAAAGTACGGGAAATTATCAAGGGCAATGGCAATGACTCAAATGACTGTCAAAATTCATTCCATCAACAGGTTAAAAATAGAATGTGGCTTTGTAAATAAGGTAACAGTAAGCCGAGAAAGATACTAATCAATTGTAAGTTGTAATAATTTAAATGCAAATTGGTCCCATTTTTGTTTTGATAAGTACAAAGCACCTATGTGCAAAATAAATTATAAGACAATAATTAGTACTGACGGGATTTTGAGGGAAAATCGGCAGCAATGCAATAATAATATAGTGCAACAACTGTCGCCCAAAACCTGTCACATAAAATATAAATAAAACTTGTACTACAGAAACGTTTAAATGGCAGAACATGTATACCACTCAAGATTGAAATATCATGACACGATCCAGGGCCTCACCACAAACACGCGCTTACTATCACTCCTAATCTTAAACTACAGATAAAAACTTAATAATTTGATTAAATACGGTGGGAGTGAATTTTCACAATTTAATACGAATTTCAAATTCTACTATAAGTACTTACATAGGTAGGTAGGTAATATTTATTCAAGGGCACTCAGACTCCATCCTATCTTATTTGATCAAAGAAGACAGATGATAATAGTATCCCAACTTAAAATACCTTCTTAAGTGGCTAATTATTTAAGTACATAATTTACTTACTGAGTTATGATATTACTATCGATATTTGAGTACTACTACAATATTAACTATATTACTATTATTATACAAACTTAATGTACATCGCGACCCCTGTAGATAAGTGATAAAAAGTACAGTATATTTATATTCCTAATAGTAACTTATTATTACTATTAAATTTTCGAAAACTACACTAATTTATTACTTTCCCTACACTACTGACTTATGAGCTAACAACACAGGAACAAAAAACTTACTAAATGTTTAATATTGCCCGATATTAGGTCTTTTGTGTGTGTGTGTAAAGTAATGATTTTATTAGAATGTAGGTACCAGCTAAGAACAATTGTTACAAATGTTGAAACTAATTACGTAGTAACACAATATTAGGGAAAGGGACTAACTCACTAATTATTATTATTATTTAACATAAGGGCAGTCATCCGTCACCAAAAAATCCAACACTTAGGGAACTATTCAACATACACATTAGATACTAATTATTGGCATTATTTATTATTCTCATTTTACTAATTTGTAAATATGCAACAACACTAATTATTATTATGCATGCTCAGAAAGAGAACGAGAACGATTCATAGGACCATAACTAGGCATATATACTTCATGAAAGTTGAAAGGAGCCTTGAAAAAGCATTCATTACTACCTTTTTTAAATTGGAAATTACTGAAATTAGGCATACAATGTAATTCAGCACGCACGTTGTATGTAAGTGGTATAGGTAAGTGAATGGAGGCAGGTTGTAGCAATAAATAAGATAATATAATAATATATAAACTGTGTCAATTTGCGATACTTTGAAGATTTAGTAAATAGAGATATCAACTTGAAGGATTTGTTTTTGTTTCAGTTCAGGCTATATAGAGTATAGAGGTACCAACATTTATGGGGGTACACATTATCATATGTACGCACATAATTTTTAGGATCATGATAGGATTGTAAGAGTAACATTGCCTTTGGCATTCTTGAGAATAGAAACGGCTTCATGATGACGGAGACCTTCTAAACTATGTCCATCAACAGCTAAGATTTGATCCCCTCTCTTGAGTGATGCCTCCCGAGCCGCAGCTCCCTTCTCAAATACTGTTTTGACGTATATGGGTAGATTTCCATGGGGAGAGCCATACCCTCCCACAATACTGAATCCCAATCCATCCGGACCACGCTCGAGGACCACAGTTCTCAACTGTGGTGGACTTCCCGAAATACTGGGTGGGCTACTCGCTCGACTACTATCTCTACTCATTTGTAAATCCCGGATTCCACTCATGTCATCTTCATTCTCACCTAGGGCTACTTCTAAATCCCTGCTCGAGTCAAAAAAAAAAAAAAGAAGCATTGTTAATAAATTACACTACACCCCCCATCCATTCAAAATTCTACAGGGATTATTATTATTTGTATTTCTCACACGATAATCGACAGTAAAGAGTAATCAAGTAAGTTGTATGAGTAAACAATCAAAGTCAAACTGAACAGTACCTGACTACAAGGATGCAACGCACTACGTACCATGTAGGCTACACACTAAAAGAGCGGAACTATGTACACAACCACACCAAAAACACATGCAAAGGAAAAAGAACTCTTCTAGGCTGTAAAAAGTCTCACCATTTTTCTTCTTAAATAATACGTGAACAATTATTTTCTATTTGAATTGAGAAAAGCCCCCAATAAAGCCCAGAGTAGCATGGAGAAAGACAAAGCATACAATGAAATCAATACCATGAGAATTTACATTTACATTAATGAAGAGATTCCATGAAATTCTTTGTGTGTGCAGAGGGCACTTAAAGAAGACTTACGGAGTTTCTAACGTGGGGGTGATGGCAGTGGGTGATGAAGCGGTGGATCGCCGATTGACCTTCAGTCGACCCACTTTCATCTGAATATGACCCATAGCGGTTTTCAAAACCGATGCAGCTTCTTCCTGAGTAGCATTTTTCAAGTCTTTTCCATTCACAGAAATTATTTGATCACCCTTCATTAGACGACCGTCCGCTTCCGCCGTTCCACCAGGCACCTAGAGTGACATTCAAAAACAAGTTAAGTTCAAAAACTGAAATAACTTCCAAAACAAAAAACAAGCACACACATTTAAGATGAGAGAATGACAGCTGGTAACTTACAACATCAGAAATGAAAACTCCATTTCCATTCTTCCTCCCAACAATGGAAAGACCGAGACCTTTCCCGGATTTTTTGACGAGCTCCACATCCGTGACGTCGTACAAGTCATCCTCTTTGGCCACTGCATCGTCTCGGAAGACGACCATTTTAACTTTCGTTGGGGTTTGTCTCAAGGCTGCTAAGGCTTTATTGTGAGTGATATTCTGAAAATCTTCATTATTTACAGACAACAATTGGTCTCCAGGCTTTAGTCGGGAGTCTTTCGCGGCTGCACCGTCCTGGTACACTTCATGAATTATTATTGAACCCTATATTTCCACACAAAAATACAATAATATTTTAGTATTCAATGCGACCCTTTTGTCCCGAAAGAGTACTTGCTGGACTTTAAATCGACACCAAAAAACAACGATCATAAAAAAATTAAATAATTTTATTTTATAAGTTACACAAACTACCATTCTGAATCTGAATTTAACCACGCAGCTAACTAGTAAGAACTAAAACGCTACCAAATTATTAAATTAACAAAAGGAAAGGAAGAAAAGGAAACGTTTCAACTGGCAACTGGGCTACACTGAGAATGCTTACTAAATTTAAAATACCTCTGCCACTAGGGCTACACACTACGGATGCCCATCACTTAAAAAAAAACCCCACGTAAACTAAAAGTAAGTACAGTCATACGTTATTTCTAATTTACCCTACCCCACTATATAACAAGACCACTAGGCTAATAGTAAGTAAGTCGTGCAACTTCCAACTGACTAAGTACAAACAATCAAAAACAACCTAATAAATCACAATCTTAATTTCACACTTACGGTCTTCCTCTACATTTTCATCAAAATTCCCCCATTAATCCACCCAAGAGAAAGTTGCAGAAGAAGAAAAAATAAGGATATATAATAATTATATTGTAAATCTTCAAGAATTATTTAATTTTTGTAAAACTAATAATAAAGATCATCGCTACATTTGTTTGGTGGCTGACTAGTGAGTGTGAGTAGGTATGTAAGCTCTGCCTTCTGCCTTCTTTCATTAACAATAATAGTATTCCCTTCTCAACCTACTTGATTACCCAAGAACCGGTGCAACACACCTGCTTTCGAGGACCATCAAGATCCTCGTTAAGACTTAACTAACGTAAAACTTGCCACCGTATTCACTTTTAACAAGTCAAGAAGTCGTTAAAGCTGTGCAAAACATGATACATAGGGGCTGAGTGGGTCATACATAATACCTACACATGAGAGCCTATCCTACATTTATTTTATGAGAATGATAAGTATTTTTTGGTTTACTTCTCTGTTTATCACTGTAAATAGGAGTGAATACATACAATGAATACATACCTATTATAGTACAGCTCGATAGTCAGTCATTGTCTATGTGCAGCAAGTGTGTTAGGGACAACAGAGGCATTGCATATATGACGTCATACAATCTGGGGTGAGATGAGTCATTTCCAAAAAGGTCAATAAACCAATTTGCATGGGCATGATTAAAAATAATCAAAAATTATTGATTGTGTAGTATTTCGAAAAACAACAAAACTTGGGTTACACTTTTTCAAAAACGACAAAACGTGATAATAACCTTGTAAAAAGTTGTAAAACATCATAGCAAACTTTTTTTAAACTACAGAATTTGATAAGAACTTTTTAAATAGTTGCAAAATATCATAGTAATTTTTTTTAAATAAGACAAAACGCTATATAATAACCTTTTAAAAAGTTGTTAACCATTAAATTAACCTTTTTTTAAAGCTGCAAAACGTGATAATAACCTTTTAATCAGTCGCAAAATATCATAGTAACCTTTTTCAAAAACGGCAAAACGTGATCTCAACCTTTTAAAATGTGGTAAAACAGAATATAAAACTTTTTTGAAAAAGATAAAACGTGATATTAACCTTTTAAAAGTTGGAAAACATCATAGTAAACTTTTAAACAAAAAAGGCAAAAAAACGTGATACCAACATAGGTATTACACTCTTTTAAAGCTACAGAACGTGATGTGATAATAGCTGTTTAAAAATTTGTAAAACAGAACATTAGGCTTTTTAAAAAAGGTCAAATCGTGATAAAAACCCTTTCAAAAACTTGTAAAACAGCATATTTTACATTTTTGAAATACACAAAACGTGCTATTAAGTTGTTCTAAAATGTAACGTGTTTGTTCTAAAAGGTAATTTAAAAATAATATTATTTCCACGTAGACAATTTCTAAATATTGTTTTTACGGTGTCATAGTTGCAAGCTCCTTTTACACTATTACACTACTACTACTAATTCCACAACAAAAGTTGAAAACCACAACAAAAATAGAAGGGCTTGGCCGGGATTTGAACCCGGGACCTCTCGCACCCTAAGCGAGAATCATACCCCTAGACCACCAAGCCAAGGTTGAAGAATGTCGCCGTTCAACGCACACTTCTTACGCTGCGAGCATTCACTGAAGCCCTTCGTTATTATGCTTTCTAATGCAGATTAGCCTGCAGCATGTAAATATGTATGCTTGTAAGATAGTAAAGCTAATGTAGGGCATTTAAACCATTAAAGTAAAGCTGACCAAGCAACTTCTCAAAAGGACCATAAATACGAGGATTAAACGGCTTCTTGGCTTCATTCCTAGTACCTATACATATACCTATAGATATTATAATATTTTTGTAGCGTCAGCTCAAGCAGAGCCGCAGAGAGTTCAAAAAGCCCAAGTCAACCGCAGTTTTAACCTTTTCGAAATGGTAAAGTTCGAGCGATCCAGTTTTATAACTCTTTGAAAACGCTAATTTCTTGTTTTGATTTTTTTTAAAGTGTAAATTACTAGTTTTGACTCTTTTGAAAACGCTAATTTCTTGTTTTGACATTTTAAAAAAGTGTAAATTACTAGTTTTGACCCTTTTGAAAACGTTAATTTCTTGTTTTGACCTTTTTAAAAAGTGTAAATTACTAGTTTTGACTCTTTTGAAAACGATAATTTTTTGTGCTGACCTTGTTAAAAAGTGTAAATTACTAGTTTTGACCTTTTGAAAACGCGAATTTCTTGTTTGGACCTTTTTAAAAAGTGTAAATTACTAGTTTTGATCCTTTTGAAAACGCTAACTAGTTGTTTTGACCTTTTTAAAAAGTGTAAATTACTAGTTTTGGCCCTTTTGAAAACGATAATTTTTTGTTTTGACCTGGTTAAAAAGTGTAAATTGCTAGTTTTGACCTTTGTGAAAACGCTAATTTCTTGTTTTGCTTTTTTTAAACGTGTAAATTACCAGACCTTTTTGAACAAGCTTATTGTAGAATAAACACTTTTGCAAAGCATCCTTTCTATGGCTGATGGCTTCGCAGTTGTGAATAGGTTAAATCTTTAGTAGGTACTTTAATACAAGAGTTACAGTTCTAGTGGTAAACAGATAAACCATGCCCCGACCTAATCATAATGCATTATAATAATAATAAACCGAGTACAAAACAATGGACTTACAAGTAGAGTGTCGCTACCCCCTACGATGCTTAATCCCAGCCCCATTTTATCCTTGTTGATCTCAATGGTAGTTTCCCGTCCCGGTTTGATCTCACAAGTGGCCGGGTCTCCACCAGTCTCCTCGCCTAGACGATTTTTAATGACCAGAGCCATTTTAGACACGGAGGAAGGGGAGGCGTTCATGGGTGGGACCACGGCAGGTTGCAGTTTCGGTGACGGAGTGGAGGGTTTGACGATGACCGTGGGGAGAGGAACATGGACCGTCGTCGAGATTGAGGTAGTTGATGAAGGCGTCAGTTGACCCGAGAGCGTGGGTGAGGTCGGTGAATTTGCCGTTGGAGAAGTTTCCACAGAGCCATTATTTCCGGTTTGGAGGGGGGAGCCAGTGTTGAGTGAGGACGGGGGGACCGGTTGATAGGAATTTTTATTTGTCACCGGAATTATAGTTGCCGTCGAGATGATGGTAGTGGAGCCAGAGGAACCCGATGGGGGCGTCACCACAATTTTCCGCGGAGAGATCACATTCGCCAATTTGGAGGGTGACGGGATTTTAGATGGTTTAGGAGGCAATTCTAATGGTAAATGGTAGGAGCTCCGTTATTGTTATTATACATTTTCATTGCTTACTGTACATACATCTACTATGTAAAATTAATAATTTATGTGTAAGCTTGTATGCTTAATCATCACAAAATGTGAATTCAAGTCATGTCACGTCACCTCAACTTGATATATTTAAAAAACTACACATTGTGCAAAAAAGATAAGTTGTACGAAAAGTTTGATGTTCTGTGCCTGAAAACCAACACAGTACAACTACCAAACTACTAAAGTCTACATAAATAAAAGCAAACAACTATGTAGATAGTGTAAACAACAATAATATACCTCACAAAAATATTATTTGTGGGTCCACAAACTTTTCAAAACAGTTGCATACCTATTTACTATGTATGTACGTTACCAATACCAGTATACACGAATATACCGTCAATAAAATATATATGTATAAATATATATATGTAAATAATAATAGTAATAGTGCATGCAATAGCAAGCTCGTGTTATGACTCACATTGATTCATCGAGTCAGATTCCACATCAGTTCAGAGCAGAATGGAGAGCAAAATTAAGAAAGCCATAATGCATGTTTTTTTTTTTTTTTTTGGGTTGTTTTGTTGTACATTATTATTATAGTCAAGTGCCCGTTATAATAATAGATTTGCCATGCAAGCCAAGTTTAGAGAAAGACAAGAACACCGCACACCCCATCATATCAGCCAGCACCCAATTCAAATTCGAAGTCAAATTCAGATTCAGTTTTGGTTTGTTTGTTTGTTTTTTTTGTTTCGATTTTAAGAAGCCAGCAGAACACAGAGAGACAGGAGCATCGCGCCGTCAGTCACGTTCACGTTCGTATATGTGAGTTCCGTGGTTGGACGGGCAGAGCGAGAGCACAGATTATAATTTTGTTGAAAGAAAACAAAAGAAAATTAGTAAAAACCACATTAAAATGCTACAAAATTCTAATCGTAAGTTAGACGTTACCAATGATAGTGCTGGCGTAAAATACAAATTGTACATTTTCTGAATAATCTTTAAGGTACAGTTTTAAATACAGCAATAATTTTGCAAACACACAACAATTTATATTATTGGCTACTTTCAATATCCAATATATTTTAAAGCATAACAATCAAATCGTAAGTACCTTGTAGCTACCTACTTAACAATGACACCGAAAATATTTAGGTTTTACAACGTTGAAAGCCTACTGTAGAAAGTAGACTTCGGTACGCACAATCTACCGAAGCTCTAACATCACTACATGGAAGTACACTGATACAGCTATACCTACCTAAATAAATAGTTACAAAATACATTGCGCCCTAAGCTAAATAGCAATCATTCGACCAGTGAAGTACACAGCTAGTAGCCGCTATCCTCAAGATTGTAAGCCTGTGACAGTCCCTGTTTTACTTCTCCGATGAAAGCGATAACAATTTTAACTGTACAACGTGTCAATTCCATTTACTAATTCACTAAATTACTGAAATTCCAACACTAGATTACTTAAAAGTAAACTTTTATAAAACTGTGCAAGCTATGTTACTACCTAGTAATAAAGGAACACACCAAATAGGTAGCTGTAGTACCTAGGTATTTGAAATAAGAAATCTTTGTTGAAATTAAGTACAGTAGCAGACCAGCAGTTCAGCACGCAACTAACTCTACATCATTAGTCATTAATTGTATAGCCCAGCAGATTAGTACCTAGGTACATTAGTTTCCGTTCCGTTAACAGCAATACATATATTACTACCTACATATACCTACTAACAAGTGGCAAGAACCAGAGCTCAAAACACACACTATAATATACTGTAAAAAATGAAATACAAAATACAAGTCATAAAATAATAAATATATAAATTGAAACTGCAGCACGCAATGCTCTCATTAAATTCCAATTTAACACTTTTTTGGCGGTACATTACAATGACACTAAATTATGAACACAGTGAGAGCCTCCGCATAAATTACCGTAACAAACGAAAACGTGACACACACGAAATAAGAGCGATAGTCTAAATTAAAAGATAAAAACGACAGCTCAAAAAATGAGAATAATCCCAACGAACTATGAATCATTACTGCAATAGAAATTAGAAAGAAATTGTAAGTTGTTAGTTGAAAATTTTGAAAATACATAAATAAATACATTAGAATTTTTGTTAATTTAGCAGTTAACCGCGGAAAATTAAGAAAAAGTTGGAAAGCACTGACACACGAGACTTGAAGTTCAAGATGTTCAAAGTAGGTAGGTAGACAAATAGATGACAGATTGACAGATAATCTAACCTACTATTATGTACCACAAAAAACTCCAAAACTTGGGAAAGAAGAATGAAAAAATATATTTAAAATAGGGCTCCCTCCTCCAGGGATAGAAATAGGGGACTTACTCGGTTTCTCCGGTTCAAGCTTGAGGACAGTGACACCCTCCGGTCCTTTAGTCTTGTCTCCAACGGCAGTTACAGCTTTCCCCTTAATATTTGGATCATCTCCTTTGGCCGCATTGCAGACGACGATGACGACATTCCCTTCAGTCTGCTTCAAAGTATGCGCCGCCTGTCCCACCAAACCAAACAAACCTCATGAAATCCATAAAAAAATTCCTCTTATCTAAAACAAAAGGGAGAGAAAGAAAAAGACACCAAAAAAACAAAGTTTTTACACCTTCCTTATCTCACTGTCGGTCCTCCTATCTCTTTCTCTCTCTCTCTCTCTCTCACTTTCTCTCTCTCTTTGACCGACGAAGACCAGATCCAGAGCCGGAGCTGAAACTGGAACTGTGAAGCTCAACTTTCCAGCGTCCTGCTTTTACCCACACTACCGCACCATTCTGTTGTTTTGTGTGTCTTTGAAAGAGACTGTGAGAGACACCGAGAAAATCGTTAAAGAAATTCTCAAGCACTGAAACAAGAGCGAGTGAATGGGCAAGATGGGATGCACTAACACCACCACCATCCAGGCCAACACCAACAGCTGACAGCAACAGCCCAAACCAGACCCAAAAAAGAAAAAAACGAAAGACCGCCTAATAGTTTCTTCGTAGATACATACATCTAATAAAGTTCTAGCCCCGCTTTCTATTCCTTACATCTCAAGAATGTCTTTGAAAACTTTCTTATAGAAGTACACTTTACCCTTAACTTTATTCTCTTTTTTTTTACGGACACGCTCATCTATTTTATATGGCTCTGTTTTGGTAAAGATACTTATAATCTCATTACTCCCCATCCCCTCACCCCCCCCCCCTTGCCCTATTATGTCCATTTCCAAAAATATATTGTAGGGGTCTACGTCTACATAGCAGCAGCACCAAGGATTTCATTCAATTACAAACTTTCTTCCAGACCAGGAAAATCCTGCACAAGTACATAATAACTGCAAAACTCAATTTTATTGAAATAGCAATAACTGAACTAAGTAGAAGGTATATATTAGCAATAACTATAACTATAGTGGTGAGCTATAGCCATAGTACTGAGGATCCCGGGCTGCTATTAATCTCACCCCAGAGCCATTTCATACTATCAAAATCTACTATTAAAACCGTAGGTGTCCACTATCACTATCTGTCGGTTTAAAAACGGGCCGCCTACAAATGCAAAAAAATGTGGGAACATCGGTAGGGAGGTACTATGAAGGTACCTACAGGCACGGGCTACAGGACCAGTCACAAAAACAGGGTTCACAGATACAGAAGAATAATAAAATGCCGCAGTTGCTCCACTGCATTATCATCTGTGTCAGTCTGTATTCTGTATAGGTACCTATAAGACCAGACCACAACACCCATGGAACTGCACTCACCAGATCTCACAGTCTCTATAAAGAAGAGTCTTAATGATATTAACATTTTAACTTTTTTTTTTACTAGTAGACAAGTAGACACTTGCAAACATAAATATGACCCGGGACTGACTGTATAAGTGTACATAAACTGAACATTGTAGAATCTACAAGGGTATTAATAATTCCCGAGCTAACCAACAGCAGTTTTAGTTGTGCTCAATTCTAGAGTACCAGTTCTCATGAGAAAATATGTACACAGACTAACATTTCCCAAAAACCAATTTAGTTAAAAAAAACTCCTTCATTATTCATGAAATTCATTCAGATATTCAGATCATTCATACGCGGGACGGGAGCGGATGCTATGCAGCTATGCCATTCAGTTTCAGTGGCATCTCGCCACTACATACATAATAAAAAAGAAAATGAAACCTTGAATATCAGTTGAAAACTAATAGGGCTCCTTCCTCAAAGTCATTCTCACAGATATCTATCACCCACTGCTGCTTGCTACTCAGGTATGGCTTATCGAGCCCTCCTACAATATTCACTTTCCCCAAACTGGAAGCAAGTCTAAAGAAAGGAGGTAATCTTCCTGTCCATCTCTTTCTCCCACTAGGTATGTACCTAACCTAGGTATCTTACTATCTGTGTACAGATTACAGATACATTCCCCATTCCAGCAGCTCCAGCCCTTCTTTATTTTGAGTTGGCACTGGCACTCGCTTTATTTGACTTGACTGGGAGACAGTGACTATCCCCAGAGAGATTGGCCTATTCTGTATAGCAAGCACTACTGTGCTGTAGCCTCTAGCTGTGCAGTTCAAAGCCATTCGTCTTGCGGCTTTCTTTAGAGATGGACTTGGTCTGGGTCGCTGGAGCTGGAGGGAGGGAAATGAAATGAGAGAGAAAGAAAGAGAGAGAGCTTTCTCAAGCCTTTTCATACAGTCACAGTGAGCCTTTTCGACTTCGTACTCGAGCCGAGCCAAGCAGACACACACTCGAAACTTTCATTTTCTCTGACCAAGATAGATTATTATAAAACTTAATGTTCCACACACAAACGGGGAGAAGGCATTTCCTCATTTATCATCTATACAGAAACATAGGGGCATATGTCTACTATATTTCTATCCAGAACAATGTCTTTCAACTTTATTATGTGTATACGTGTGTGTGCCAACAGCCAACACGAAGCCCCCTAGAGAAAAGAGTATACCTACATATAAGGCGCAGGAGGTTACGAGTGAGTGTGTGTGTGACTTCGTAACTGACTCGAGCAGTGCATCTCAAGTAAAGGATAATCCAATTATGTACCTACATGTATGTGTAAACTGTAAAGCGGCTATAAAAAAACAGAGTTGAAGCTAAAATTTCAAGTCTCCCCGTCAATTTATGTGAAAGTTCAAACTATAATTCTCAATTCTCAGTCCGGGTGAGTAAAATTAAAAGAGCTCGTCTGCACTCTTCTTCACTATGTATAAGGAAAGTAGGGCTTATAGTAGTACATACATACATACACCCGCATTTTTAAGCACTGTCAACAAAACTCGCTCTACTCTTTCAGTTTCAGCAAACTTCACTTTTCACTATGCTAGTCCTCCTTTTTGCATATGATCTGGCTCCCTCGGCAGTAGACGCTGCAGTATAATTTGACACTGTCACTGCTGCTGTCAGCCTATAAAATTTGATAAGAGAGAGAGGCAGACGGAGGCTTAGGCTAGTCACTAGTGTGATGAGACTAACCAGGGAAATACAACGCAACGCGATGGAATGCAATGAATATTAAGAAAAGTGAGGAAAGTATCCATAAAATATACGGTCTGTTTTAAAGAATGGATATAATCATAAAAACTATATACACAGTAACGAGGACCTAGATCAACTATATAACTCGTAATACAAAGTGGGTGATTAATTAACTGTAGAAATGCAGTAAACAAAATGAACTCTGACACGACAAAGTAGTGCAGTAGCTAATAAATTAAACTTTGAAATAATGAAGTTCGATAAAACTAAAATACCACCTTTTGAACTTTTGTTTAGATTTGGCCACGACCTGTCATAATTTTCTTCGTTCTGCTTACAATGCAATGTGGCAATCGTAGTTAGAATTGATAATCACAGTGGAAAATAAAGATAACACTGCACATTAAAAAACAATACATATACGTAGCTAAAAGTATGACTAAGATAGTTGTGTTCTGGCAACACATGCTAGAGCACTGTCTCAATGAGAATTTTCGCCATTTTAGTACACTTGTCGTGCTTGGTGCGGTCTACTACTGGGTACTATAAACGGAAACGGATTGACACCTTCTTTTTTAAGTTTAAAATCGGTCTCGTACACCACAGCAGATCTTATAAATTATGGATACGCGCGCAGAAAGGAGAAAGACGGGAAGGAAAATGACTTACATGCTCGTAATCACATCCCACCAAATCTTCACCATTAACGGCCAAAATCATATCACCAACAAAGAGACCAGCAAGCTCTGCCACGCTCCCTTGTTGTATGTCTGAAATGAAAATTCCTTGACCAAGTTCAGCATGACGCCCTTCCATGATCATGATTCCAAGGCCTCCTCCAATCTGAAATTGTAATATCGATTCCCTCAATTTCTTTATTTCTTAAATTTATTACTAATTTAAAAACGAACCACCATTTAATTTTGAAACCACGTACCTTTTTTAATGTGACCACCCGCAGTCCCTTGTAGTTAGCGTACTTGTCCTCCGCTCTCTGTAATGGTTGATGTAAACAATTTAGATTCAGACACCGCATCGTTCCTTATAATTGAGTCGTTCGTGCGACTATCAACACTTCAACTTTAATTAAATTTTTGAAACTGTACGCAATCACAACTTTTAATTTGAGTATCAACTGCTGTAGGCATTCAAGCAACCAAACATATTTTTTGTAGTTCAACACTATATGCACCCAAAGAAATGGCACAACTATCAGAGTACTTCAAATAGTCTTTTAATACACGAACGGACGCTGGTAGAACCATTACGACGTATACATGGTATTGGAATACCGTAAATCCTCTTTTACTACGCGGGTCTCTATTAATACGCGGGTCTCTAATTGTACGCGGGGGTCCGAGGGCC
>JAQFZC010003386.1:0-18949 GCA_034695205.1 Dicyrtoma fusca
TTTTCAGAGAAAATCGAATCCCACGGTCAGTGGTACCTGTATGAGAAGCTAAGCCCCTGCTGTGTGATCTGAGGCGTTTATAGTAACCCACTTTTTGATGATACTGCAGGATCTCATCCATCCATTTGAAATAGTGTCCAGTGTCCCTCAGTCCAGCAAAAATGTAATTGAAGTGTGTTTTGTACACCGAATGTGTTCGAAATGCTAAATGAAGGTAGGTATTGATGGCACTTGTTTTTGAGTAAATCAGTTTCGATGGTGATAAGCTCTTTGAATGATAATGATTCCCGATATTTTCGTCTTGGCAGCTCGTATGGGTAAAATGCTCTGCAATAACGGGGTCCAAAACGTGCTTCCAACCGATGCAAACTTCGTTCTTTGCTACTGATTGTGAAACAGAGCGTAAGCAGTCGACTGGGCTACTGACTTTTTTACTTTTCTCCCGGATTTTGACGTACAATGGATTTTTGGTGGTATTGAATAAGATCTCACAAGGGGCACCCGGCAAGTGAAGAAGATTGACTTTGTACCGCTTTTCTTCGGCAAGTTCTCGAAAATTTTCAGGCATTTTCTCCGTTGTCGGAATTGTAACTTGGGACAAAAAATCTGAGGAAACATAATTCGAAAGAATGAAAGCTGAAAATAGCCAATTCGCAGTAAGGATTCGAATTCCAAAACTGGTGCTGCCATGACCCCGAGCACTGAAATCGTACTCTGAACTATGACCTAAAATAGGGTTAATAGTGAAGACCGCAGCTCTATAGAAAGGGCTCGGCACCTTTTTTGCATTGAGGATGATGAAAGTAGTTACGAATAAAAGGACCACGGTAACCATGAGGGCGATAGGAACTTGCAATGTTAAAATCTTGATTTTAAAAATCCCATCGATTACAATAGTTCCTGGCGAGGCGTGGACGAAAGTTAAATCGATTGCGCTGCAGTATACACCTAATTCAAGAATGGGTGTTTCTAACACTCTTTCAGGTACGGAGTAAAGAGTAAGATCTGGTTCAGGATTTAAATCCAAAGCCAGTGAGCTGTCATTGTTGGTGTTGAAGTAACTTTTAGCTGACTCATTGTCAGTGTCATTCGAAAATAAAATATTTTGTGTAGGCGGAGGAACGGTCAATAACTGAAGTTTCTGAAGGTTGTAAGAAAAATTGAAATATTTCGAAATGTCTTCAATAGGTCGAAATGCATTGCCCATAATTCTGCCACTCATTTTAGTGCGTACGTAGTGGGGGGATAAATCAAAGGTGAGTACATTTAATTTCAAATTCTTTTGCTCTCTTAAAATATTTCGGTTTCCATTTTCCCCATTTTCCGCGGATTGACAAATGCTTCTTACTGATCTGGCCCGCTGATTAATTTCGGTCTTTTCGGTAGAAAAATATCTCAGGTTGCCTTGGTCCGAAACAAAATAAATAATATTAGCCCCATTATCTGACTTTACCAGTAAACGACGCTTCGAAAGCTTTTCGTTTGCTTGCTCAGCCGCAATAAATTCTACGATTACAACACCGCAATTTATTTTTCTTTGACGACGTTTAGATTGAGAGGACCCCAGCAGGCTCTGAATTTGTTCAACTAAAGGGGAAGGCAAACTAGTTGTATTAATTTCTTGTCCTTGTAAATCCTTGTTTCCGATTTTATTAAATTTCGAACTTGCTAGGGGCAATTTGTCTTTAAGAAAAATTGTAATCACAGGAAACAGTTGTTGGTGGGATTGAAATTGACGTAAATATTCTGTTTTATTAAAGCTAAGATTAAATTGAGTGCTTTCCAGTACTACGGAAATAATTGGGGTAAAATTGCACAAAATAAAAGTAACAGTCACATACAAAGAGCAAGAAATTCGGATCATTTTGCCACCAAGTCAAAGGAAAGCGTTTCCCCTTATTTTGTTGTTGCAATACCTAAAACGTTTTTAGATTGTAATCTGTATTACGCTTTTCTAGCATTATTTTTATCTGTCGACTAAAGGGTATCGAGTTATAGTGTGATGTAATGGTTTCCTTGTTCCAATTACTGATACCCCGGACGCCGAAGATATATTTCCGTGTTTGTATATTTGTTCCAAAAGTAGTTACGATAAGTAGCAGAACTGTTAAGTTAGGCAGTCCAAATAATTGGTCTTCAGTACCCAATTAAGAAATCGTAATATTACTATATGTAAATAAATACTTAACAAAATACCTACTTTTTCCGTGTAACTAGTTTAGTTTGCATTTCACTAACCATTCAGTCTTGCGAATGAGCATTAGGTATTCTTTAGGTATACGATATATAGTTAATATTGAAACACAATTATATGTGCATATCCGGTATCGATTAGAATTTTTAATTTTAGAGTGTAAGTGCTGTTTAAACGGTCTCGTTTCACTCTCCTTTTTACTCCTTTTTATAGAAACTATGCTTTAGAGAAAGTAATTTAGTAATTTTATTTTCATTGTGTTGACTTTTATAATAATAATAAGTAATAATGTTTCTTTGTGGCTCGAACATGTGCAAACTTGACTTAAAAATCAAAATTAGCTGTCACAAAATAGGAAAGTAAATAATGCAGTATTGTATTAGTTGTGGGTAAATATTTAACTAGTTAAGATGGGTATAATATAATTATTTAGTATTCCAACTGTTTCGCAGTTTAAGCAAAATAATGTAATTTTTAGGATGTAAAAAAAGGATGTAAGTTTAGTCAGTCATTACAAATTAAATCGTAGTGTTTATTTACCATTTCCGTGTACGATGCATGACGGAATACACATAAAATAGGATTTATCGAACGTAATAATAAAACAAAACTCCAGACTGTCATAACCGCTGTGAAAACAACGTAAGGAGTCGTTTAGGAATAGCTGCTAGACGCTCTAATAATTCAAAAACTAGATTTAGTTTAAACTTCCCCATCCACGCCCGCCCACTATTACTCGATGACGGAAGTAAATATAAATTTGCACATCCGATAAAATCTTCAGCGGGGTCAACTGGCCAATCAGGGTCACTCTGCCACATCCATCCCGAACTTTGTACATCATTTATTTCATCAAAGTTCTTGTTATTTTCGACTTCAAAACCTAAGCCGAAACCAGAGCCAGAGCCCGAGCCAGCACTACAAATAGAAATTGACTCCAAAAAAGATTCCGCCGGATTTTGAATCATTCCTCCATACAATTTTCGATGAATTGGCAAAATTTCTGTAATATTATTTTCAGTTGGGACCAGCAACTCCCAGTGACCTCCATGCTGCCTCGTTGATAGGAAAAATACTCTGGGATAGCCAGTTCCAACGGGGACAGAACACCCATGTGAGCGACAGCTACTAACCAAGAAAAGATGACCGCCTGCACTTTCTTCCCTCACAAAATCGAAATGAAATTTGAACAGATTCGAAGCAGCTCTCAATTCATACGACGTCCCGTACTCCTTTTCTTCACCCATCGTTTCAGAATAGAATTTTTTAACGGAAGCTTCTCTGCTGTATTCGTATTTGGTATTTTTATTGGAATTACAGGGCTTGGGTGAACTATCCATTGCCACCATGGATCTGCACCACCAGTAGTTGGACATTCCGTCTTTTTCTAAACCGGCCCACAGTCTGTCGTTGGTCACTACATGGTTGACAATGGATTGCCGTATTTTTAAATGATCTTCTTCTGGGCGTTTGATCGCTTGACAAATGGATCTGAATAAGCAGGAGCCACCACCCTTGTTTGGGATGATTTTAAAATAACCTTGTTTTTCCAGCCAGAGTAGTCTTTCCTTCATTTTTGATTTAGTAATGTATTTCTGCAACCTGCAACAAATTAGTAACAAAAAAAAACGCATTTTTAAAATTGCTGTCGATATTCGATTCGATGAATTCATTAAAAAATTTTTAAAGCCTATACCTCGGCGATACCGCTTCCGCTTCGAAACAACAAAGAACTGTAGTACCCGTAAATCAGTAAAATCAGTATTTTCAGGCAGTGGTTAGCAGACTCGGCACAACACAGTCAACAGTAAAAGAGTTTCTGATTTCTGCTTCGATTACCTGAATTCTTGAAACATCGAATATTTTAAACTAATGCTGAAATTAAAATTTAAATTATTAGAAAGAAAGTTTTGGTTTTAAATTAAATGCAATAAATTAATAAAAGCTACAATAATAAATTATATTAAAGGTTACTGAAGAAGTACTTTCGAATGTTTATGAACAGGTACCTCAAACAACACAAAATATAGCAGCAGTGTAAAGACTGTTAACTGCAAATCACTGCACTGGATCTATTGTACTGTGAAGAACAAAAATAAAAATCAATGAATTTTAAAAAGATTAGTTTCTTAAATCATCATTCACAAAATCTCGTCATTAAAAGCTATCTTTACGATTACGATCCTAGCTGTCACCTCTATTACCTTCACCCTCGTCTTCAAGAAAGGTTGACGGCAAACTTCCTATCAGTTGATCACCGGTGTCAGTAATTTCAGATTCGATTTCGATAATTTCATTTTGAATTTGATTCTCAACACTTGCGACGTATCTGTCCGTAATATTGACGAGCACAAATTCCTTCCCCGAATCGTCAGGAAAGAATGAAATTCGTTCAAATCTCACCCCACTTCTCAGCATACAGTCAACGGTCAAACCCAAGAAGAAAATGGAGCACAAAATCCGGATAAAAGACCAGTAGACGTCCACCAAATCTAAATCTAGCCTCAAATTTGATCGTTTGGCTCCCGTAAATCCAAGGAGAATCAAAATCCCAGCGATAATCCCAAAATAATTCCCCACCAAAACCGAGACGTAGGCAAGGACCAAAGCTGAGAAGATTTGGTTGACACGATTCAAAATTTTGATGGAAATCCCTTCTGACTGACCGCAAGAGTAGTTGACAGTAGTTGTTACGCCGAATAGGATGATGGAAGAGTGCGTAAAAGAACAGTTGACAGGGCAGTAGTTTAGCAGAATGGTGTAGACGATGATGTGGTAGCCCCGAACGAGGAGGTATGACATAATATGACACATCTGAAGTAGAATGTAGAGACCAGGTCCACGTCCTTGACCTTCGTCATTCTCATCACTTATTATCAGAACTTGGGGGCACTCAAATATTGTTTCTGTAAAAAGCAGAGCGATGAGAAACCAGGTGATTTGACAGAATTTACTGAAGAGACCTTGTGAAGATTCAAAAATCTCGATCATACAGTAAATCACTACCAGTATCGTTGGCAAAACTAGGGAACGGACTGCCAATTCTTTGAAAAACATGTACATTGCGAGGCGAAGCAGCGTACACAGGCATGCTCTTAATTTTCTTGAACAGAATCAAACAACAATTTGTTAATTAAATGTTTCATTATTGTTACAAACAAAGACAAGTTACCAAATTACCAAGACCAACCAACCAACTGACCCAGCGCTGGCATTTCTTATTAATATTAATACAAAATACAATACTGTTAGGTACTTTCGATCGATCGCCTTGAAAGATTAATTTATAATGCTTTAAGTGGGACAACAAAACCAGGCAGTTGACAGTGACAGTGCCAACTGCAACTGCAACAACGGCAGTGTGAGTGGACTATCAAAAGATGTCGATGCGAATTGCGAATGTAGTCTGTTGTTTTTTTAAAATAATAATAATATTTATTATTAAATCCCAGACACAGACTACAGACTACAGACAGGACGGAGTCTTTTTGCATGATTTTTTCAAGAAGGAATATGCACTAATACTATCAAAACAAAATTAATCATAAAAATAGAATAATAGGTTATTATTATTAAAGAACAAGACAAAAACGGGGGTATTGTTTTGGATTAGTACTACTTATTTTTATTCAGAAGTTTAGTGAAAATCAGACCAAAAATCAAAACTAGCTACGAAACCGTGTACAACTTCAATAAATCAACTGTTGACCGATTGACTGTAGACAGCAAATTATTCATGGCAACACACAGACATGCGCCCTGCCCAAAATCAACGTGACAAAAGTGATAAAAAAATAATAACTTATGTTATGGGAAGGCTGCCCACAACTTTTTCGAGTCAAGTCTAGTCTACCTAGTTTATTATGTTTGAAGCATCCGCTAGTCTATTCTAGTCTAGTCAACACAAAAATCTACCCTAGTCAAGTCTAGTCTAGTCTGTCTAGTCAGCCAGTTGCCTATCCTGGAACATGGGGAAAATCGTGGCTAGCCTAGTCTAGTCATTTTGCTCGAAGGCTTTTGAGAGCCTAGTCTATTCACGAGTTTTTTGACCCATGGTTAGTCTAGCCTAATGAAACCGAACAAAAATACTGAAAAGTCTAGTCTAGTCGCTAGTCCCTTAGTCTAGTAAGCCTAGACTCCGTCAGCCTTTTGGCTTATAGTGTCTACCTACGATCTATCCATGTGTCCATATAAATTGTTACCTAGGTACCAACTACCAAAATAATCCATAATATAATAAATAACAATACCATAATAATGCTACTGTATTGAACGTGGTACTATAAATAAATTGCTTGAATTGTTGCACAACTATTTTTAGAAACAACAGCTAATATAGGAAATGAATTTTATGAGCATCTCATCTTGAATGTATTGAACTAATTTAACGTAATTGCGTAGGTAGGTGGGTAGGTGTAACTACCTAGGTACATACGTTTAATCATTCCTTTAATGTTAATGGGCTTCCAGCCTTTCCAAAAATAGAACATTATAATGAACGGATTCAAGAAACTAATGAGAAGAGGAAATAAGAATCAGGAAAAAAAGGCTCTTTAAATTTTTATGATGATTTTAATGATTACCTGGCATGGTATAATGTATAACGTAATGGCAGAGAAATACGTTGACAATAATGGAAAGGTCTTTGAGACAATTTACAATTACAACGTATTCATTGCAAAATTAGTAAATTATACCAGTCACGCCCAGCCGAGTCTAGAGTAGTGCTAGGTCCGTTAAGTTTACTGAAAAAATCATAATAATACACTTTACATAAATTAGTCATTTCAATTTTCTGGATAAATAAGTTCGTTGCGACTTGCGAACTGACTGACTAGTAGTGAGAGAGAGTGAGTCAAAACTAGCTGTAATACGTAAACTCATAGAATTCTGCTTCAAACCGTACTTCTTTGGCATTAACCGGTTAACTGTGCATTGTCAATTGTCCGAATTGATAATGGATCCATTCTTGAAGAAATCGGTAAGAGATTTGTCACAATTCCTTCAATATTTCAGCAATACCAAAAATTGTTACTAAAATCTACTTTTTATTAATCCTGTACAGCTCGCCATAAACTACATTATGGCCATCACTATCATTCTCATCATAAATAATTGTACAACCAATACCAGCTCTTCACCAATAAATCAGGGAAAGTCTACAACAACCCCAGGAAGAAATGGTGTTGGATTTGGACGAAATGGCTTTGTTTCTGTGGGTCACGGTCATCATAATCATACTACAAACAGTACAAACACAACCGTTCCTGAGCATCATGTTCCGATAGAAATAGGAATACTGAGGGGAAAAATGTAAAAGATATTCGGTAAGTTTGGTTCACTGGAAATTTAGCTGGAATTTATTGAACTGGAGGATTTGAAGGCCATCATTACGAGTTCAGCTGTAAAGTTAACGGAAAAACGAAGTAAAAAATTATTGCTCTTGGTCGTGGCTATTTTTCGAATTTAATTAAGGATGTAACCACAATTTATTATAAAAATACGTGTACAATTCAAGGTGTAAAAACTTACATAGAATATATGTGAATACATACATTTGACTAAATAAAAATAAATCATCAACCTGGAAACTCCGTTTACTATAATTTATTACTATTACAGTATGCGTGCATATGTACTTTCATTAAGCAGTTACAACGGCCTAATTATACAAACAAAAAACAAATGATTATAAAGTTGTTTCGTAACACTTATAAATACACACGAAGTAGCATAGTAGTAGCCGTAGCTATGCTTACTCTGATAGTATTAATCTTAATTAATTAAAAGTCATGGAAATACTTACAAGGAAAACCACATTTTGTAATAAGCAAATCGCAATGTTTTATCTATATGATTATACTGTCATCCCGCAAGCAAACTATAGTCCATTGAAAATTGACCGATAATTTCCGGTCGCAAGACAGGCACAAATTTACTTCTTGATTAGTTCCAATGAAATCCTTTTTTAATTAGGCAATATAATACTCATGAACTTTCCAGCACTAATTACTAATTAGCATTTAGTCATTCTACTGTTCACTGAACACCCCTCTTCGTAAAGTTGAATGTGCTTTTTTTAAATTCTGCACAGTATTAGGTTCTGCTAAACGATTCAGTGATGTTCATTTATCCATTATTGCATCGTGACTAACAACTTTACAAATTAATTAGATACTAACAAAAGACTTTAAGGGATAGGTACTTTGAAAAACAGAAAAATCAAGTATTTTTCATCGAAATGATGTTAAGGCCCCACTCTTCGATCTCAACGGAGACGGAGGCAGATTCCGTAGACTCGGGGATGATTCGGGATCCATTACTAGAGAGACAGGGCCGTTTCTACCGGGACGCTCGAAACCGAAATCGAGCAACATTTAGACAGTCAGTCCTCCGAATCGGAGATATTGAGGGTCACCATGGGAACCGACCTTACAATATCTTTATGGACACGATAATTTTCTTTGTGACTACCATTGAGATTAGCGTTGTGGTGTATCTCTCTTACTCACATTTCAGAAAAGAAATGGATCTTCAAGCTGTTTTAATGCTATTTCCATTATTTCTCAGTGCCGTGGGCGTTACTTACTTCCTATCAGAGTATGTCATTCTCAACCTTTTCGAAACGATAATATGTCTAGTTTTGTGTACATCTTTTTAAAAATGATTTTTTATAGCTTTCGTCTTTTTAAAAGTGTAAGTTACTAGTTTTGACCTTTTTGAACATGTTTTCTATAGTTTTAGTCTTTTTGAAAGTGTAAGTTATTAGTTTTGTTTTGACCTTTTTTAAAATTGCAATGCCTAGTTTTGACCTTTTTGAGTGTGTGAATTTCTAGTTTTGATCTTTTTGAGTGTGTGAATTTCTAGTTTTGATCTTTTTGAGTGTGTGAATTTCTAGTTTTGATCTTTTTGAGTGTGTGAATTTCTAGTTTTGATCTTTTTGAAAGTGTAAAATACTAGTTTTGATCTTTTTTAAAATTGCAGTGTCTATTTGTGATATTTTTGAAAGTGTAAGTTACTAGTTTTGACCTTTTTGAATGCGTGTACTTTTAGTTTTGGTCTTTTTGAAAGCGGTAGTTACTAGTTTTACATCTCTTTTAAAATGGTAATTTCTAGTTTTGATCTTTTTGAAAGTGTTAATTTGTAGACTAAACACTTTTGTAAACCATTGCTTTCATGGTTTCCCAGTTCCGAATAGGATCGTAAACAAAACTTACGGGTATTTCGTTGGTGAAGATGTATTGTATGGTTGGTCTTGAGCAACAATGCTTCTTCACCGAATATAATATGTAGGTACCAAGGTACTTATGTAGAATATGATTCCAACTTTTCTTTATAAAATGTTTTCTTTCAGCAAAATTGAACGAATGGAACTGCAAAATGCACTCCAGGTTAAATGGGCAACAGATTTTCTACAAGTGCCAATTTTAGGTCCGGTACTTCTGTAAGTTAAAAAAATATAATTTATTTATTGGTATTGCTTTTAATGAAATTTTACTATTTACTAATGAATTTGGTGTAATTTATTGTAATTACACTGGATTTCCCCCCCACAGAGCATTCAGAGTAATGAGCATCCCTTGGGGCTGTTCGAACAATCCGAATTATGAAAGGATCGAAGCCACTGCCATTAAGATGCGACAAGCCAGCGCATATTTTTGTGCCGCACCTGAAAGTTTGATTCAGCTCATGACCCTTCTCGTCAATCAAACTGATCTTCAAAGTTTCGACAGTACGGAAAAGAATCTGAATTGAACACTTTTGTCTTCTTCTAAAATAGAGAAAACAAAAATTATTAGAATCTCTACATATTTTCAGTTAATGTAATTACTAATTAGCTTAATTTGATTCCTTAACAAGTTATAAATATGAGAATATTTTCTTTTTCCAGTGTATCTCGAAATCGGAGCAGTGGGGTTGTTTGTAGTGACGATAGCAGAATCAAATACATACAACTTACTGTCAGATTACTACAAATTATTCCGGGCCAACGATCCCAATGACTGGAAGCTGGACAAAATTACTATATGGCAAAAACTCCTACTCTTCTTCCACACACTCTTCTCCGTTGGTAATTCTAATTAAAGTATTTAATAATATGTTCATTTAAGCAGAAACATTTAGAAATCCAGAACCTTGAATTACTATTAGTTTCCAGTATTCCAGTTTTCTTTACGAATTTCGATAATAAGCCTGTTCTACTGAAACGTTTTCAAAATCAGTATCACTTCTTCGAAACATTTCTTTAGGAAAGTATCTACCATCTTATAATTCTATTTTAATTTTAACCTTTTCGAAACAGCAAATAATAGTTTTACATCTTTTGGAAAATGTTGGTTTCTAGTTTTGAGCCTTTTAGAAGTGTTAATTTCTAGTTTAGCGCCTCTTGGAAAGTGCTAATTTCTAGTTTAGCACCTTTTTGAAAGTCTTAATTTCCAGCTTTACACTTTTTTGAAAGTGCTAATTTTTAGTTTAGAACTTTTCGAAAAGGGTTGATTTCTAGTTTTGACCTTTTTGAAAGTGCTAATTTCTAGTTAGCACTTTTGGAAAGGGTTAATTTCTCGTTTTGACCTTTTTGAAAGGGATAATTTCCAGTTTAGCACTTTTCGAAAAGGGTTGATTTCTAGTTTTGACCTTTTTGAAAGTGCTAATTTCTAGTTTAGCACTTTTGGAAAGGGTTGATTTCTCGTTTTGACTTTTTGAAAGTGCTAATTTCTAGTTTAGCGCCTTTTCGACAATGTTAATTTCTCGTCTTACACCTTTTGAACGTGTTAAATTGTAGGTAGTAGATATGAACAATAAACAACTTGATGGCTTACCAGTTGCGAATAGGTTAATAAATTCGAAATTTTAATTTTAGGCTCCAGAATAATGGGCTCTGCGGCGGTGAAGGCGGCCGTTCTCTACTATTGGAAAAAGGGATTTGCACTAGTTTTGATCATAACCATATTCGGAGAAATCGGTTACAGACTCGTCCTTTACTACGTGAGCCGGATTCTCAAATACTGTGCCCTCAAAAAACCAATCCCGGATAGTTGCTACGAGTCCATTAGCTATGCCTGGAAACAAACCATTCTAAATTATGGATTTCAATCGGAAAATATGGCCGTACAATTCTTATTCTATTTAGAGAATATTGCAAGCTTTGCTGCTTGGTGGTTTGCGGTTCAACACTTTGCTCCAACTTGGGTCATGAACATGCTTCTGGTCCCAATGACCATCACATTTGTGATTGTGACAGGCTTCTCCTTTATCTTTTTATTACTTTGTAATTTTTTCCGATTAATTATGCTAAGAGGACCTTGTATGGATGATACTGTGACGGAAACTACTGCTCTTTTGCCACAATAATTAAATAAGTTATAATTTATAAACTTTTAACTAATCCCTTTAACTTCAGAGCCAGTACGATTAAAATCTACTGTCAACTGTTAAAGTATCTATTAGTTAGTTCTTTTTTCTAAGTTTTTTTTAACTTGTTTAAAGTTTTGCTTCTTTCTTTAAAAGTTTGTCTTAAAAGTTGATACCCATTCTATTCTCATCAGCAAATACCTGAAGGAGTAACCTGTTTCCCTACATATGTGTTCAGTTTTATAATAAAAATATAAAGTACATAGTTGTTAGTCAGCATTGATTGCCCGATTAATGATTAATGAGATGCAATAAAGCTACTTGTATTATTAAAAATCTCACGTGTCACCTGTGCAGATTTTGTAGGCGCTTTTTCTTTTTCACCCTGTTCATCAATCACCGGTGCGACAAAGAATTAAAATCATTCAACAATAATACTGCAGTAATGGAAGAAGTTCCGATTCCGATGTAGCTTTAAAACCCGCCTGGTAAATTAAAACAGAACACTGATTGTGATTATGATTAAATAAAATCCGAAATCCTTATATAGCAGTGTAACCTACTTAGATACTGCATTTAAATTCATGACTTTGACGTTCATGCTGGCATTCCAATTCAAATTAGTGACGATGAACGATTAAGAGAGTAAGAAACTGATTATGTGAGTGGATCTTTATCTTTATCTACCTACAATAAATTACATTTTTAGAATTTTTTCTTCCATAAATATTTGACTAATTATAGCAACTAATGAATGATGACAGAAATTTTTTAACAAAGTTTTAAATAAATTACTTACGAATACATGATTAGACTAACTTTTAATACTTTTAGTTGTTTCAAGTCAGGTAAATAAAAAGAAGACCAAAGGCGGCTGCCGGCTGGGGTTGTGGAATGCCATTGACTGTCAACTGCGGACTGCGGCATAAAATTATTATAATTTATTATAAAACATGCATTAGTTCCTAGATCAATTATTTTTGGAGATTGTGTTTAAAAGAGTATATCGTGGGTTAAGAGGGAAATGACGTTTTGCCTCTTAACCGAAGATAGGTACCTAACTCTATCATAATTCAAAGAACGTTTTATACGATTAAATTGAGTTCAGATCTAGAATTTTTAAGACGGCACGCAAATCCACCTCGTGCAAACTGCATTACGATTGAAAGGGGCGTGTAATATACTACGCGGACACGTGGATAAATTTCCAATTTCAAGTCAAACATAGATTAATTAAATATTTTCACTTTTTGCTTGTAATTAGATATACAAAAGTGTGTGTGTAGTCTCTTACCATATTTTATACTATTTAAAAATGTAAATGCCACATTATGCACTTTAAATCGTATGCGCTCTGTGAAGATGTAAGTACCTCCGCAGTATTACTATTGACTTTTAAAATAGTGTTAGGCATCAGTTTTTTTTATTTTTGGCACATACATGACATAGGTATACCTATCCAAATCGCTTGACGCAATAATACAAAATTAATAAAATACAATTGACCCATCAATGCAGCATTAAACGGGCATTGAATTGCAATGCATGCATGATTTAAAAGCCAGTTCTGTTATTTAGTAATTATAGACTTATTTTATTAGATTACGGTCATCTAAAAAACATATATTTGTGTGTTCAATATTATTATGTGGTCGACACAATTCCCTATTAAATCACTTTATTACAAACGCGAATGGCGAAGCTCACAATATCACAATTTTGTTATACTAATCAATCAGGTTTTTTTTTTACTATTTTTGTGCATAATTAAGAAGAAATGTGTTATTCCTACGTAGGTATGTGCGTTAAAATGGAATAAAATGAAAAAACCCCGCTAGTAATAATAGTAATAATAAATAATTACTATTATTAATAGTTGTAGTTATGCAGTTATGCTGCTAATATATGTACAGCTCCCACTTCGAATAAAAAAGACGAAGCTCAGACTGCATCACAGCCTCGCCGGCCGGCCTCGTGTTGTGCGTTTAATGAACGTCTTATTACATTATTTCGTTTCCATCTTTGTAGCCAAATGGACTATGTGCCATTTCATCTCGAGTGTCAAAATAAGCTATCTACAGTACTTTATGTACAAAGATAGGCATTTATTTCTGTTGATAAAGTCGTAGATAGAATATTTTGATTCTGGTTAATTTTTTTCCTGAAGCAATCGAACCGACGGCCAAACGTATCTTAATCTTCGGTGGATTGCAATGCAATAGCCAATAATATGCAATGAATGTGAACTGTGAACTCACCAGTTGCCAGTCAGTTTGGACTTCGGAGACTTCGGACCTTCGCATAGTTTGCTTATTATTTGTTATTTCATATTTTTAAGCTAAACATTCAGAATTCAGTCGGTTATCTACGATTAATAGTTTAGTTTTTACCTGCGCAAATAGGAATTTTAAGATTACGGAAAGGTTGAAGGAAGGTGCTAATTGCTAATTAGTAATTACGTAATCAGGTAAGTGAACAATTATTATAATTACATTTATGTCGATTTTCTTTATTGGTAATTTATGTGTTTTTAAACATGCATGCTTCTGCCTTCTGATACGTGGTAATAAAAATGCTGATAGTGATCTTTGTTGCTTGTTGCTTGTTTTGTTGTCACTATGTAATCTAATATCAAATATCGGCGTTGGTGGTTAATGGTTCTGTTCTAGTCTTGTTGCTTGTTGCATATGGAAAGAATGAAGGAACAAAGGCAAAGGCAGTTACCTAATTTAAAAGTGCGTATTAAATAGTTTATTATGTATTACAGGTAATGTCAGTGTCGTTATTATTTGTTGCTTTTAGTAGGTACCGGCTAGTACCTTGTACCGTCAACTTCGTCATTTGTTGTTCGTACTTTAATTAAACCGGCGACCGGCCGAGCCACCAGCGGATAGGATTTAATGTCGTATAATTACCGAATCTGCAATGCAATCGATATCAGTATTAAGGAGAAAGTAAAACTGGTTAGGTAAGTTTTATTTTTTTTAATTAGTTGCAATATTGAATGTAGGAGAAAACACTACTAATTAATTAATAATAAATTACATAACCTACAACATCAAAGACAAAGGAGCAGGCGATCATCAATAGGAGGGCTAATGATGAATGGCATAGACTGACAAATATTGTGATTGTATAAACAATTAAATTCATTAAAATTTGAACGTGTGTCATTTTAAACTACATATGACATATGAAATTATATTAATCTTTTTGAAACGGCAGTATCTATCATCTATAGTTTGGAATCTGTTCGAATTTATAATTTCTTGTTCAGATCCTTTTAAAAGTACTACATTAAATTACTATATTTGCCCCTTTCAAAAATGTTACTTTCAACTTTCCAGCTAACTTTGACCTTTTTAAAAGTCTCATTCGCTGATTTTTAATGCTTTTGAAAATGTCAATATCTTGTTTTATACCTTCTGAAAGTGTTAATTCCTAGTTTTGACGTTTTTGAAAGTGTAAGTTGCTAGTTTTGATCTTTTTGAAAAGTGTGCATTATTACTTTTTACCGTTTTTGAAAATGTTAGTTGCATAGCTAAGTTTTGACCTTCTTGGAAAGTGTTGATTACTAGTTTGGAGGATAGTTTTGAAAAAGTTAATTTGTACATTGCACACTTCTGGCCAGCATTCTGTCCATGGTTTCCCGGTTGCAAATAGGTTAATCCGATTTTTGTGTGGCGAAAGTCTAATGTAAAAATGTTAAATGCGATCGGATAAGCTAGTAGTTTGCATTAATTTTTTGATTTTGTAACCAAGTATGAAGTAATCAAAATTCAAATAGTAACTTATTTAGGTATATCTATATTAACTTACTGTGTACGTATATTACTTATTACTAGATGCCGAACCGGTCAAGAGTTGTATCGTGTGTAACGCAGCTCTCATTTAACCGGAACCGTGACCGTAAGTCGCATCAACCTGTGCAAGACAAATCAGCCATCAAACAGCAGGCATACTATCAATCCATTGACCATTTAAAGTTTCGGCTTGCATCTTCATCAGACAGTCTTGCAGTTGGAGTCTTTTCAGAGAAAAGGTAAGCATTGAAATGATTTCCCCTGTGGATCTTTAATGAAACATTACAGCTGTTACATAGTCAATAGTGGGTACTTTAATTGTTGATTGTGGAACTGAGCATGGACTTTCACCGTCTGATTGTTGTTTCTTGACCAGACTCAGCTTTCTGTCATCTGTATTGAGAATGCAAGACCTTGGGATCGCACCGTTATCAGAGTGCCACAAGCCTCAGCAAGATCAACAACAGCCACCCCAGTCGGAGTCGGAAAGCCAGTCTGAACTGCAATTTTCAGGGACCAATTTGAATTTTAAAGATTTCGTAGACGCTGCTATAGTAATTTCCCGCAGACTAGTTCAAGGGGAGTGGGTGTACCTGGATTTCGTGCCTGACGAAGAACATTTCACAACTTTTCAAAATAAAGCACCCGTCGATATGGAAGCCGACAGTGTGACTGGTCCGAACCCTCTTAATAAGTCGCCTTTGCCATCGACTCCAGAATTCGAAAAAGAAAAACAAACAAAACAAGTTGGACTGGAATCAGAATTCGAAGAAAATGAACCGGACCCGGACGTATTGCCAGTTGATTTGACGAAGAGAGTGGCTTGCAGCAGTAGCAAGGGGAACGAAACTTACCCGACAGTGGACGATCTTATGCGTATGCCATTAGCAACGAGACATGGAGAATTTAGCGAAGCCCTAACAGTAGAAGATATGATGTCATCAGCATCCGTCCTATATTCACCTGCTTCAATGACTTTCGACAATATATCCGATGACAGTTGTTTCGATATGAATGTTAATACCGGTACTAACGAAAGAGATTCCCCTGGTACTGGTAATGGTTACCTCGATAGCGCGTCTACTGTAAGTGTTAGTTCTTCAACTTTGACCTCAGCGAATCTCAGTCACATCCACATTCCACCTGCGCCATCCTCCATTTTGTCCATGTGTTCTACCTTCTCCACCAATGCAGTCCTTTCGGATTTTGCGAAAGAAAACCATCTCAGCGGTTCCATCATGCAGGATTTTCTATCAGGTTTGGAAAAGGGAAGTCGTCAGAATTCAATGAGCCCTACAGTGATTACCCTCGAGGAGGAAAATGACAGGGAAACCGAAGTGGTAGACTTGGTAAGTGAGGATGGCAATGATAATAACAGCGCTGCCAATGACAGTGGCAATCGGGACAGTGCAAGTTACAGTGGACAAGACAGTGAATCTTCTCCCGCCGTAGAATTACCCCCGGAAGATGTAAATTCGAAACGAACTCCAGCTCGGGCCACCCAAATTCGAAAGCGTAAAAGAGTTGCATCGCCAGATGACAAGCCGTCATGTATTCCCGTGTTTCTGGCTCGTCGTCCGCAGGGTCTTTCATTTAAACAGTTCTCGAAGGATAAAAATAGAAGAAGGACAGTGATCGATGGTGGGCCAAAAAATGTGGGTAGTTCATCGTCACCGGATGGTAATGTTAATGAAGAAGCTCATAATATCTCAAATGTAGACTCAACTGTTGAATGTGGCAAATACCACTTACGGGGTGGGATACCAAGGCGTAAAGCCCATGTGGAGGCGATAGCGGAGCAAAATGCCGTCCCTGTCAAAACGAAGAAAACGAAAACGACGAATATCGCCAAGGATTCTAAGAGTAAAATGAAAAGCTCAACTGAAAAAAGCAATGTCCCCGTCAAGGGCAGGAAGCGCAAGTCCAAAGCTAGAAAGAAGAGATCTAAAAGCATGATACGGAAGAAATATGAGAAGCCAAAATCTCCACAAGCGAGTGTGACCCCAGAACGTGAAAATTGTGATGCCAACGACAGTGACAGCGGCAGTCACGTTTCTGAAATCGAAAACGAAAACGGTAGAGAAAACAGACACTCTCTCTTGCCATCGTTAGTGATTCCAGAAAATCCCGTGAAGCCTAGAAACAGATTTTTCTTCTTTATGCTCAAGCAGTATCCTCGGAAGAGAGATCAGCCGCTTCCGCTCCCAGTCAGTCCTAGTTCCGAAACTTCTGTTGATGTAGTAACGCCAACGAACAGGTCTCTTCAAGGAAGCGAATCCGCAAGATCGAAGTCGAAAGTTCGAAGAGACTCATACAAGCAAAGTAATGATCAGACTTTGTCTCCGCTACGGAGTCCGATTCCGTGTGCTTCCGACAATGACAGTGATAATTCTGATCAAGATCAGCAATGTACACAATCTAAGGCTGTTTGGCCGCCTCCGATACCTTTGCCCTTGCCGTCCAACGTAGTTAATGGAGCCTTAATGGAGCCACTAGTCATAGAGATTTCATCTGCGAAGGAAGCATTCAGTACTTTTTTCAGAAGGTAGGGTTCCATTCGTACTCGAACTCCGTAGTTTTCCGAATTTTACTTCAGTTTGTAACCCTGGACGCACATGGAATGATTAGATCATTAATTAATACCTTCGTCAACGTCAACATGGAATCAGAATTGAAGGTAATGGGTTGACGTCATGCCTACATTATTGTAATTTTTATTTATTTATATTTTCATGTTAAATTATAAACAGTTTCACTGCAGTTATCCAATCATTTGTATCTCGATAGAGAAACTGAGAAAATAAGTAGCTACTTCCCTTTTAAATGCCTGTGTAACTTTTTACATGGTTTTGTTTTTATAAATTTGATTCTTATGCTAATGTTACTAGTAGTGTATATATACTATGATAGTGCGCTATGGCTATGGTGTATAAATTATAGGTATAGAGTTTTTACGCAGTTTTTTTTAGAATGACGACATTTTTGGGGATAAACCAGGAAACTTTGTTTTCCCAATTTCACTAAATAGTACTATAGTATAGCTACTGATAATTGTGGATGCACTCAAGTCAAGATACAAGACTAAAAGCAGAAGAATAATGCAATTTACGTGTACCAACACTAGTGAGCTGATTAGATGATTAGAAAATAAGATATTTTATATGATACTAATTTTTTATCGCTTATATTATCCTTTAAACTCCTTTCTTACTCTATTTTTCCAACAAATTGGAGTAACATTGACTATGAATTTATTTCTTATTATTTATCAAACGTCGGAAAGTCGGAATTTGGAATGTTTCCGGTTTCGGCTTTTACAACTTAGATTTTGCTGACGTAGGTAGTTTGTTTTGTAGTTTTGTTACACTGCATATTAGTGGCAGTGCATTTATTCATGTTAAAATGGATAGAAAAATTATACATAAATGTTTACTTTCTTTAGAACGTTAGAATCGTAGACAACATGTAAATTGTAGTTTGTAGTTATGAATGAGATGCGATGTGACAATTTGATTAACCCTTAGAAACGGGAAAAAACAATGAAACGGAAAAATACTGTCTAACTCCCATGTCAAGGCATTGAAAGTTTGTCTATTCAGAA
>JAQFZC010003387.1:0-18946 GCA_034695205.1 Dicyrtoma fusca
AGCCACGGAGAACTATCTTCTATTTTATTCAGTCATACCACCACATAGTCATACTACATCTGACTATTAGAATTCTTACATTACCATACTAGTACTGTTACTATCATCAAGTACATACATATACCTTTCCACCACAGAGCAACACGAACCACGCGTATCCCTTCGACACGCAGAGAAATACAGGGGACTAGATTTAGAATCTAAAACGATTATAAAAGCTACTACATTCATTTAGATAACAGCCCCGACGTCATAGTTAGGGGTAGAAGAAATACCCGGGTAGTAGTGGGCACGACTTTCTTCAATAACACTTTCAAAAAGGTCAAAACTAGAAACTAACACTTTCAAAAAGGTCAAAACAAGAAACTATAACATTTTCAAAAAGGTCAAATCTATAAACTAACACTTTCAAAAAGGTCAAAACTAGAAACTAACACTTTCAAAAGGTCAAAAATAGACATTACGCTGTAAAACTAGAAAACCGTTTCAAAACGCTTTTCATTTTTGTTACAGCCATTTGCAACCCTCGTTGGTTCATTCATCACTACTACCATCTCAGTGATGGAAGGCGAAATTACAAAAATCATACCAAGAACGACAGGATCATCTTCATTGAAGATGAGTATGGAAGAAGACGGCTATAATAATAAAATTCGTCGAATGGAAAGCCCACACAAAGAAATCGTGTTTTGATTTAAATATTGTGAATTCAAGTGACATGGATGCTGCCAACAGTTTTTCTAGCAGAGGCTCAGCCGGTCAACAGAGACACCAGGACACTATAGAAATATTTGGAAAAAGTGCGCATAAATGTTTAAAAACCGGTTTAATGTAACGTACTAGTTACCCAGTACAGAAGCTTGCACTGGTAATAAATGTCGTCATCTGTGATCTGTGATAGTGGCCCAAAATGCAGCAGCCACAACTATCAAGAATGGATCCGTTGGAATTTTTAGCTAAAGTGGATAAGTAGGCTAATGTGGTGATTTTTTGCAGTGTACCTGTACTTTCTTAAACAAGTGGGTAACGAACAACATTACGTATGTCTATAAATATGTCTATAATATACATTATATGGCGTTTTCCCTTCCAATTTTGTGATTTATGACCGACGTCCTATGTAATTAAAAATTATCGTAAATTAGAATTTACTACATAGTTTTTTTTTTAAATTATGTGTCCTGTTTTGAAGATACGGAATGTCGATTAATAAATTATAAATTAGTATTTTTTTTGCTAACTTTAATTTTTGGTTACTCTTGGCTAGGTATGTACGGTTGGAGTATTAACAAATACAAATCAAACATTTATTACTGCATTTTGTTTACAAGCCTATTATACTTAAATACTCAACGCTCTACAGGGGTCATAGGTTATCCCCATGTCATCTAGGTCATATCTATCCGTTCGAATAGCATTGGCAGACTTTTAAAATGGAATAATTAGGTTTAGGTACATGTAATAAAAGTTTTTTGTACTGAAAAAAGGTTCTGCCATCTGGAACGTAGGTACGTGGCCAATCAAAATCAACCCAACAATTTAATTTAAAAAGGGTGCATTTTGTATTTGTAACACATTGAACCCCACTTGAATGCATTTAAGCCATTCTGATGCATATTAAATGCGTTTTTAATGCGTTCCAAATGAAAACGGCATGAAATTTGGTAGAGTGTATACGTCACTAGGGTGAAAGAGAGAATTTGCCCCGCGCTGTTTCAAACCCAGACAGTGAAATGAAACTGCGATTTTTGTTTGTCTTTTTTTGTGATTGTGAATTTTTGGTGTTTCAACGGAAACCCATGATTTAATTAATTGCAGAATAATTAATAAGTTAATTAAATCAGATCACTAGATCAGTTAACGTTGACTTGGTCTTTCCGTTAGTTTAGGAATTTATTCTGTTCGTTACTCTAGTGTTCCATGTCTAGTGTTGATTGTTTTAGTTGGTTTAAACTTTGGTCGGTTTTTGTGAGGCAGAGGCAAATAATAGTCATAAAGTCAGAGTCTGGCCCATTGCTTTGGGTCAAATATAAATATAATTACTTCAGATGCTAGTATACCTTTTGTTTCTGGACCATTTGATGTTTGGGGAAATAAAAATAATTCCGACCAGTAGCAAGTAGGTAAAGAACGACCTTTGCCATATTTTATTTTTTCTGTTTCATAAGTCATAAGTATTTCTATTTTAATTTACAATTTGTAAGTACAACATTTAAAAGCGTTTTAAGATTTAGATTTATTAAATTCCAAACTTAACCAGTCATTCATCGGTCATCGTGACAGACCCGAATAATTTTTGTTAGTACCTACAACCTATTCATTTATTTCAGCAAGTTTTCAGTACTTACTAGTTGCTAGGTTACTCCTGACATACCTAAGCTAAGTACTAACGTCAAACGTCAAAGAATTTTTTGACGCAAAATAATCGATTGGCGAAAGTCCAAGAGGCAGTCAAAGTACAGACAGACAGTGACAGTGGCAGTTTGCAGATTTGCGGATGCAAATTGCAAGTTGCAACTGCAACCGAGTTAAATCGCCTTTTCTATCCTATACTATCGGTCCTACTCATATTTCTGTATACCAATTAATATAAATTATTTAATTATTGTAAATAGGTAATTTATTGTGAATTTCGGTCCAATGAATACACCGGGTTGCAGGTAGCAGATGTGGACTACTTACTAAATTAAATTTTGTTTAAAAGATAATCAACATTCGGTGGTGCCTTCCCGTCGTCAATCGTCATCTTGTCTTATCTTTTAATTATTGATTTATTGAATTCTCATTTAGCTAGTTGGTTCTTGGTTGGTACCAATTTAACAAAAGCGAATCCAAGCCTTGGTCCAAATGCATAAGATGGACTCTTTGAATATTATTATGTTTAATTTATTCATTACACTCGTTGGAGTCATTTTTATTGCAATTTTTTTGATTTTTATTCAATTTCTGTAGATATTATCATTTTTTTAGTACCATTGTACCTTACTTTTTTTTACTTCATGGAATTTCTTATTTTTTAAGTTACTTGCCCTGTATGTCCAACGTTTTTTTTCTATTATTTTTGTTAATTTTGATGTTATTTCCGATGAAGGACAGTATTCAGTGTAAGTAATTTATGACTTAAATAATGTCTAGTATCTATCTAAGAGTTATTTCAATCTACTTACCTACGTAGATTGACATTTCAAAATTTCAAAATACAGCACTGCAACATACCTGTTTGTGAATTCGCACTCCCCATTTATTAGTACACCTAATTATATACAGTTTAAAAATAGTAGCACCTTACAAGTAGTATAATGACAAATAGTAATAAATACCTAAGTACGTACCAACTTTGTTTTTTGTTATAGAAATGGAAAATCCTGGAAGTAAAGGAAAGACCGACCACTCTGGATCCGAAGATCTCTCAAGCTCCTCACTGACTTCCAGGAACTTGAAAAAATCAAAACTGTTCCACCGAAAGGATGACTCGCCGTCGAACACATCCTCTGACCAACAAAATCTAACTGCTGGGGATGCCCATGAGAATGCAAGTGACAACTGCTCAACCCCTGACAAGTTTCTGAATTTATTTGGAGCGGACATGGAAGAAATAGATAAAATGTCTGGAGCCATCGAGATAGGAGATGAAGTGACTGTGCCCTCCTCTCCCCTGACATTTCAAAACTACTCGGATCACTCGTACTTTTCTAGCCCCAATCTCATCACCCCACCGTCTAGCATTCGATTCGGTGATTGTCAAGATCATGATACGGACAGTATCTCAATTTCCGATCCTGGCCTTCAGCTACCTCTTCCAGAATTCCATATCCATGATTTATTTGACCTGGGCACGGAGTATCAGGCCTTTGATCAGTTCTTTCGAAATCATGATAACAATATTGACTTACAAGAGCAAATTATCGAGAGCGGTCATAGCACGAGGGATAGTGAGAGCTTCTTAAAGTCTAATTTAAGTCAAATTCGTTCCTATCAGAGCCAGTTCTCCTGGATGTTTCCTTGTGATATCCCAACCGGAACCGGAACCGGAACTGAACCATACGATTACGATAATGAAAATGAAAACACGAATGAGGAGAATTCAGATTGTTCTAGTTCTAGTGAGGAGGAAGCCACTTGTATGGAGGCTGAGACAGATCACCAAGATTTCCCCTCAAATCCCTTCGAAGTCCGGGATGAAAGTGCTAGAGGTACACACAGTAAGAACAAACGGTCAAATAGTAGTTATCACCACAGTGGTCCCTTCCCTCACACTTTTATTTCTGTGCCTGGGGATCGGCGGAGCCGATTTTGCTTCGGTCTTCAAACCATTGTTACAAAGGTAAGATACAGCAGTTTTTTAACCTTTTCGAAACGGTAATATATTAGTTTTTTCCACCTTTTTCAAAATAGTAATTTCTAGTTTTGATCTTTTTTAAAATGTTGAATTCTACTAGTTTTGATCTTTATGAAAGTGTTATTTCTGCTTTTGCACTCTTTTAAAAGTCTTGGATTCTAGTTTTGATTCTTTTGAAAGTGTTAATTTCTACTTTTGCACTCTTTTAAAAATGTTGAATTCTAGGTTTGATCCTTTTGAATGTGTTAATTTCTACTTTTGCACTGTTTTGAAAATATAAAATTCTACTATTGATCGTTTTGAAAAGGATATTTCTACTTTTTCCCTCTTTTAAAAGTCTTAGATTCTAGTTTTGATTCTTTTGAAAATGTTAATTTCTACTTTTGCACTCTTGTAAAAAACTTGGAGTCTAGTTTTGATCTTTTTGAAAGTATTAATTTCTAGTTTTATACTGTTTTGAAAATATGAAATTCTATTATTGATCGTTTTGAAAAGGATATTTCTAGTCTTTAGCTTTTTTGAAAGCTAACATTTGTAGTAAACACATTAAAATCTTCATGGTTTGCCAGTTCCGAATAGGTTAAATGAGGTCCACAAATATGTTTTACGGTGACATTACCTATAGTATAAAATTTAGTTATATTTGTTTTTACTTTTTAAAAGATTCGAGCACTCATGTCCCGCACGGGAGCCACGGCTACCTTCAGAGCAGAGTTTGAAAGCCACGCTTTTACTCTAGATAATGTCGATAAGCTGATCAAATTTTCGAAACGATCTCAGAAGCTCAAATCAAGTAAAGGGAAAAGTAAAGTTGGCAAAATTATGAATCCTCCATCACCCTGTGACAAGTCAAACGAAAGCGAGGGGGCGGGGGCGGGTGCTGATGATGATCATCGTTACGCTGCTACTATTCTTACGCAGTCTGAATCATCGTAAGCTGTGTTATTAATTTGATTTTAGGCATCTGATCTGTTTTATTAATTTTTATATAATGTTGTGTACAGGGAACAGTGTATCTTTTTGTGCTAACTGCTATGACTTTTCCCCATTTTATAGCCCCACTGTTACAGATCATCAGTACAATGAGGTAAGCACGACCAACTGTGTGGGGGATAAGCGATCCAGTACCTCAGTCGAAAAGTCCTACATTCGTACGCGGTATGCCAGAGAAAGGTGGTTAAGAAAAGCTGCTACAACCATTTATTCCAAGGTAATTAAAATTAGGATACTTAACGCCAAACAAAAAGGCTTATTTACACTGCCAAGTAGGTATATCATTTATTAGGTAGTTTCTTCGGTATTCGGTTTCATGAGAATTTTTTCAAGTTTTATAACCTTTTCGAAACGGTAATATTCTTAGTTTTGAATGTTTTTGGAAAAAGGGGAATTTCTAGTTTTGACCATTTGAAAACGCTAATTTTTAGTTTTCTGACCTTTTGCAAGTGTTATTTACTAATTTTGCTCGTTTTGAAAAAGTGTTATTTACTAATTTTGCTCGTTTTGAAAAAGTGTTATTTACTAATTTTGCCCGTTTTGAAAAAGCGTTATTTACTAATTTGGCCCGTTTTGAAAAAGTGTTATTTACTTATTTTGCCCGTTTTGAAAAAGTGTTATTTAGTAGATTTGACGGTTTTGAAAAGGTTAATTGATAGAATTAAACACTTTTGTAAAGCATTCTTTCCATGGTTCCCCAGTTGCGAATATCCGTGTCATAATATTGCGTATATATTTGTTCTAGATGCAACGACTAATTAATCGAACTGGAGCTAAAATGACCCTACTCATCGAATACGACGGACTTCTAGTCACACCCAAAAACTACAAGGAACTTGAGCACTTACTTGGAACATATCGTCCCTCAATGAAAAAGTTTAATACTAAAATTACGATTCAAAATCATAGTCATGGCCATGGCCAGCGTCGTGGTGGTAGTTGTACAAGTTTGTCCAGTGAAATTCGTGGGAATGGAAGTGGAAATGAAAATCCTTCTGAAGGTAAAGGTAGAGAAGAAGTAAATAATGTGAGTGCGTCTTCCAGTTCTCAAGTGCAAGTGGTTGGAACCGGAACCGGATGTGAAGTTGATACTTCCGCCAAACAGTGTGACGAAGAGACTTTGATGAAAATGAAAGTTTCCTTTCCCAGCTCCAGGAAATCAATAAATCAGTCACTTCGGATTGAGTTTCTCGACACAGGTCGCTCTTCTTCTTGTGTATCTCCAGCTCCTTCCAGTTCTCGAGGTTCTAATCTTGGACTTGGACTTGGATGCACTGGGTCTGCAGTGGGCCGACCCACTCCAATTGAATCGGATCACGACTACGATAGTCAACATTGTGTCACTCATGACCAAAACTTTTATTCCGATTCGGATTTTTCCAACCAACCTGGTGTTGTAGGTCCTTCTACTTCTACTCAAGGCATCTCTGCACCGTGTGGTGCGTCATTTGTACCACAAGCAGTTATTTCTTCGAGATTGTTTAGTCATTCAAATCTTGGTGTGAGTATTGATGCCGGGAATTCCGTGACTCCAGCTCTGCCTCCGGTTCCGGTTCCGGTTAAACCGACCCAGTTTACCAAGAACACAAGTGTGGATGCCTACACGATTACAGATCCGCGTTGTGAGCTCTGTGGGAAATCTTCACAAGTCTTAACGATGGGCAGTACAGCAATCGCACCAATTGACCAGAGCAAATTTCCTTTATGGATTCGATGTGCTAATCCATTGTGTCAGTATTTAGTTCATCCGTCATGTATCGGCTTCTTTGTGATCAACTCTCAACAACTTCAGCTCTTACCACCTTTCTTCTGTCCAGGTCATCGAAACGACCCTTGATTGACCAATGCAATTTCTTAAACATTGTCAAGTTTTTTGCCATACTTTTCGTTCTTAACTACAGGGCTACAGTCTACAGTCAACTATTATAGTAGTAAATTGTTTTGTACATGATTTATAATTTTCTCAGGATACTGACTGTTGGTTTGTTGGTTAATAAGTCAGTGTGTTCGCCTTTGTTTTGTTTCCTACATTATAATATAGTGTCTCATAATCGATAATCATAATTTATTACTGGTTAACAGGTTGTTCGTACTATTATTTATTAAAGGAATAATAATTATTGTTGTTGCAATGAAAGTGTGTTAAGTATAAAATAGTCAAGAAGTATAAAGTTAAGTACCATATGCAAGTTTTATTTACTATGATTGTGAGATTCTGAGATTACTTGACGTATTCAGCAATAAAATTGATAACTAAATTAAATTTCAGTTTCAAGTTCTGGTATTTTAAATGTCAACTTGCAACTTAACCTTTTCGAAACAGCACTATTTCAAGTTTTACATCTTTTTCGAAAGTGTTAATTTCTTGTGTTGGCCTTTTTTAAAGTGTTAATTAATTGTTTTGCATCCTTTTGGAATGTCCATTTCTCGTTTTTACACTTTTGAAAGGGCTGATTTCTTGTTTTGCATTTTTTCGAAAATGCCAATTTCTTGCTTTGACCCTTTTGAAAATGTTAATTCTAGTTTTTTGATTTGTAAAAACGTCAATTTCTAGAAAAAGGCACTTTTCTAAGACATTCTTTCCATGGTTTCCCAGTTGGGAATAGGTTAAGGTGCAGTTTTTATTGTAGAATTTAGTCGTATCAATTATTTCGCTGTAAAAATTAAAATTGTCCGAAAAAAGTCGAATTTAGAAAACAAATAATTGAATGACGTATTCAGGAGATGTTCATATATAATGTATGTATCCCAACAAAAAGAGGTAATTAAGAACATCAAAAACGTCAACCAGGTTGTTAATTTTTAACTCAGATACAACTGCGGTGGTTTAAAACGAAAAAAAATGTTAGAACGCCCGGGTATTGTAGAATCAGACCGAAAATTCGGATTTTTTAACTTTAACCTCGTAAAGACCTCTTTATGCACCAAATTTTGAAATCAAACGACACCTTATGGCTATACTGCGGTATTTCAACCTTATCACAAAAAATCATTAAAATCAGAGACAAAACTATTTTTGAACAAAAATTGGCTTTCTATCTCATTTATGAACAGCCCCTTTCGTAGTCGTAATTTGAGTGATTTTCGTTTAGGGGGGCAAGTTGGGGCAGCCAATTTTTTTTTAAAACGATTCTATGACTGATGACTGATGACTGTTAATTTCTCTTGACCATAAGAACTGTCTGGCATTTCTGGCAAGCATTTTTATCAATTATCATTACGATGCGACGATACCTTACGTGATAAAATGATAGCGAGTGACGAAGTCCGTAAAAAAATTAACACAACCAACAATTAGGAAGGATCGGATGCTACTAATAATTATAATAAAAAGAGAAGTAATTATAATTATCATATATTTAAGACAATTCCAGAATAAGCTGAGATGGATATTAAAATATAAAATTGTCAACGTGTTTTAGAAACGTCAGTGGTTTTATGGAACTGGAACTGGCAACGAACGTGATCCCGTCAGGCATAAAAGGCATAAAATCCGTAAAAAAATAAACTGAGTAAAATTGACTACGTGTCACTAAATACATACAATCAGTATTCAAGATACTGGCTCCTGAACATACCTAATAAAATTAAAACTTAATAAATAAGAACATTCGGTTTCTTACACTACTTACATCCAATCTTCATTGCGAAGCGGTGGTAATTGGGGTTTATTCACAACATTAATTAGTAAACTACAAATTAGGTTATGAAAGGGGTTTGATTTTTGTACAAGTTTAAATCTTTTGGAAGCTCAAGAGAATAAATATTTTCGAAATTCTGCGACACCGAGGAATACGCACTTAATTCAATTCCATTCTACAAGTTTATCAGGTTTAATGATTTCAAAATTCTAATTATTCTGCAAAAGTCCAAACGCAAACTGACTTAAAAAAGTACCCTTAAGTGAGAGAGTTCAGTTTACACGAAAATTACTGGAAGGATTTTTTAACGTTTTGTATATTATGTAATATGCAAAGTATCCATGGAAACGCTAGGTAATACTAGTAATTACGTAATTACTTACGTTAATTACAATAATTACAATTAAGTTGTAGGTTGTAAAAGTAAATTACGTAACGTAAACGTAACACGTAACGTTTCCATGGATACTTTGGGTTGTGTACTGATTCTAGCTAGTGATTCTTGACACAGAGCTCTCCCGCGAGAGTTTAACCAGTAGGTACACTTGTAGTTTTGTAGTTACACAAAAACCGTAAGCATTAGCAAGTTAATTTAATTTCTGTATTAGGTAATTATTATAGTTAGATTTGCTTCGAATTGATTTCGCCTCTTTAAACCAGAATAAATTCTGCATTCAGTTCAGATCTTCTGTTTTGATGTAACGTTCAGCTAAAAGTGATAAATAAGGTGTCTCAGGGACCAGAATCGCAGGGCCCTTCATTCTGCTAAATTCGGAAGTTATTAATTAACAATTATTGTTACTTTGTAAAGTGTGGGTTGCTGATCTGCGTGAATTTATTTATTGAAAATTATAGGTGATTAAGTTGTTCGTTATTTATAGCTACAATAATATAAACCAACCACCGTCTGGTTAATTCTAATTCTAATTGCGTTCCCAATCCCAAATCATCGCCATTCGTCGCAGACAGGCAGGCAGGTGACAGGTATTTCAACAATCAACATTCAGTATTCATTATTTTTATAAAAATAACAGCCTTTAATTACTTAGCTATTTATGTTATAAATTAAAACACAGTCAACAGTTGACAGTCTCCCTTTCATAGTATTAAAATACTCATCATATCATTAATTTTTCTTTTATTCTTTATCTGTAATATAATCTACAGGGGTAGAGTTAGCCATCATTTTGGTCGTGGTGTTTAGACGATCAACAAATCCACAATGCCGATTGCCGATAAGCTTGAAATTTACATTTGACATTTTATTCAAATAAATTTTGAATAAATTATCGCAGTTGATGTCAGATGTTGTATTAGTGGTCTATAACCTATAGGAAACTTTGGTACAGCTACAGCTACAACCGTTAACCGTTCTGCTAGTCATAAAAATCAAAAATAAAGATAAAGCTAATAATAGATGATTGTAAGGTAGAAGTAGAAGTTCTTGGGCCGTTGGGTGACTGCGACTGACGAATAGCGAATGTCGATATGTATTTTTAAGTTTATTATTTATATTTACTTACGTGCTTACTCTGAAGAAAGGCTATTTTTAGTTATAAATCACCACTTGACTGCCTTTGTCATTTATTGTTTGTTGATTATTTCAGTCAGTCAGTTTATTCTGTTGTCTGTATTCTGAATTATGTATTTTTGACTCGTTAGTTCTACGGTCAACTATATGTTACTTCCTAATACTTGATACTGCTGATGAAAGTACCTTAAAAACATACATACCAGTTTATTTTTGTCTGTCCGGACAGAAATAGTAACGCTGTGTCTGTTGTCTGTCAAAACTGTCAACTGTCAACTGTAGTTTTGTTTTGTCTCTCAGTGTCAAACTCTCGAACGTTTCTCCAGTTCCTACATATGACATAATTAGGCATCGACATACATTTTACGGGCAACTGGCCGACCAGTTCTTCGGAATTGACACAAAGGTATCGAAGTTAACGGGCAACGGGTGACGGGCGCCGCCAACAGCAAAACAAACTCATAATTAGAAGGGACCCTTTCACTATTTGAGCAGTCAGTGTGCAGTCACTAGTCAGTTAACTATTTCTGCTGTCCTCTGTAAAATTCATTTTTTTCTGGATAAGCAGTCATTCCATTTTTCTCTATCTTTCATTAGTACTAGTGAGTCAGTATGTTGTATTTTAATCTAAAATAGTGCAGCGCTAAGCTATTATATTTTTTTTATTTACCAATTATTTTATTTTTTGAAATTGCTCGTTTCGCCTTAGAGATTAATCATTAGTTTAGTCAAGTAATAATGTTGAAAATTATAATTTGCATTTAATTACAAGTGTTTGTGTGTTTGTTCTCCGTAGAATACAAGTTGAACTTTTAATCGTGCTTTGAAGTCATCGATCTGCTACCTGTGATCAACACTATTGGCCTTAAGTCTGGAGGAAGAAACTGCTCCGATATTGTTATGGTTGGCTGTCGCTGAATTACCCACGCTGTAAAATGTTTTACGCTCAATCAATTTTCGAAGTGGTCGTGAAGGCTCCATTTCGCAAGTTAACTGGCATCAGCAACGGAAATGTTGCAGTCGACACTTCTGACGTTCATAATGAAGCGGAGACGGGATCTGCGGAAGTTGTTTCTGGCGACGGGGACGATGCGATTGAGAATCTGATCAGCAAAATCAAATCCAGCCAGGTAAGCACGTCTTCATTTGACATTAGCCATTAGTTCTTTAATTTTATTTAAGATAATTACGCTGCATTATTCTTTCTAGCTGTTAGCAGTGATCGAAATAAGTATTAAGTAGGTGTAGGTAATTTTAATTGAGTCACGCATGCAGCCGACGTTTCTTTTTACAATAGTTGTCAGTAAATCTGTTTTGTTTTTCCAACCAAGCTTTGAACTTTATTACTAGTTAGCTGGAGTGTGCTTTTGAATGTTAAGGCGGTGCCTGTTGCTAGGCGTCAGGCGTTCAATCTGAATAAATAATTAAAGGTTTGAGTACATAGTTACTACAGTTACTAGTGTCAACAGTTGTGGCTATGGCTAAGCGGGGCTGCAATTGGACAGCTGCTTACAATTAGGCAAATATGTAGATTCTTTTTAAATCTTGTCGAAATATCCATTCAACGTGAATTTGAATACAATAAGTGCAAAATGCGTACATAGCTATGGGCGTGTAACTTGTTATTTCTTACATTTTGTTTTTTTATGCAAATATGTTCTACTTATTTACTAGTTTCATCTTTCAATCAGTCTTATTTACTGTTAAATGCCTGTAAATATAGAATCAAAAATTTACATAATTTCAACAATTTACTGTTTGTTTTCAGCTTACGGCGGAACTTCCAATGGAGAATGTGAATAAGAATGCTACAGTCACGGCAGTTACCCCCGCCGAAGCTAGCAGTACAAAGGAACAGAGTCCACGAGCCGCAATTCCCTTGAAAACCGTTTCCAATAAAGTGGGTCGCGTGACCCTTCTCATCGAGCCTATGGACAAAGGAGTCATTGACAATGCATATATATTCAGGGTGTCCCAGTGGAGCAAATTAGGCCTGAAGCAGTATCAACAAGTCACTTTCACAGCCTATCACGACCCTGACACCTCCGACTGGTATGTGACGGACTTGAAGCCCTGTTTGACAGAAGAGCAGCTCGTGGTTCAGGAAAGAGCCAAGTACCGAACTTTGAATTACAAGATTAAGCAAATTAAGGAAGTTGAGAATGAAGTTATTGTTGGACCATCAGATAAGAAAGATAAGCGTGATAATGCTGCTTCCATAAGTATTCCCATGGACTCTCTACCTAAAGATTATCCCGCTCGTACAGGTAAAAAAAATATGTATTAAATAAAGCAAAATAATATTGCATCGCCACACTTAATTTAATTGTTACTGCATTATTAGGTAAGAGACAGTTTTCCTAATTTAGGTATGTATATTGTTGATTAATTATTATTTTTAATAGGAGACTGGCTTACTATTAAAATAAAAGCGGATGCTATTACCGGCTCCCCAGGTGACCTTAATGTGTCACCCGTAATTCCCGTAAGTGTCACCTGGACGCAGCAGAAGACCGTAGTTGGGTACGTTACGAAGTACAAACATTATTGGTGCATCGATGACACCATTTCCTACACTCCTAACGAAGTGGAGAACAATCTTCGGCTCACTGTTGGGAATAAGGTTCGAGTTGTCAAGATTTTATCGGATCAGAAGGATTTCAAGGCCCGAGCGTGCAATGTTGAATGGATTAGAGAACAAAATAACGGACGGTACGCCAAGTCACTTTCAATAATGTTTAAGTTAAATTAGGCTTAAACTAAACCTGTTAGCTGGTTATACTTTAAATGATGTATGAATGCATTAATTAATGTTGATACCGTTTTTATCATAATTGTATAGACATGATGGCCAATGGAGTGATGAGCTCCTTCCAAGCTCCGTTTTACGAGGAGAAGAGATGGATTTACTTTTCGCAGACAAGAATAAAGTTCGCGTTAGTCCAAAAAAGTTCATTTCATTTCGACCCGTCAAGATCGGACTGAGTACAGAGACCCAAGTCACAATTCAGAATACGGGCAACGAGCCAGTCCTGCTGAAAAAAGTACATATTGGGGAGTTCCAAGATGTTTGTAAGTTTCATGTGGACTTCACGGGGGCAAGTAAGGAAGCGAGTGACGGTCGAACGATTACACTGGCTCCGGGTTTCCCCTTTACATTCAAGGTAATACTATTGCTGTTTTACTTATCATTATTCATTAATTTGTAAGTTTAGTTTGTATGCACAGCCTTTCAGTGCACTAAGTGCCCATTCAATTTTAATTTACATTAAATTCCTTATATTGTTTTGCAGATTTTAAGCACGCCTATCCAGCTAGGTCGTACAAGAGAACTGTGCATTTTTGATTTCGGCGATTTTAAAATTGCTAGATGGTTGTCAGTGACCGCCCTTACTAATGATGACGAAGCTATTATTGCCATGAGACGTCTCCAAAGAGGACAGAAATCGCAGAATTGGAAGGTGTCAAGAGAGGACGCGTTTACGAATACGAAGGCCTTGCATCAGAAAAAAATGAGAATAGTTCGAGGGCCGATGGCAATACCTCCCCGCTTCTTTATTTCCCATAATATTCCCAGTAATAACATCCCTACGGACTTATTTAAGATCTATCGGAGTGAAGACACAAAAGCTCTGGAAGCAATGTATCCGTCCACGAATTGGCATGTGCTGGACCCAACAAACTATACAGTAAAAAAATTTCACCATTCATATTATAATTTTATAATTAGATATTTAGCAAAAAGGTAAATCTGGTAACAAATCTAGTACTATATTACTAATGCGTGGATTTTATTGAAAGGAAGTAATATTTGTGTCTGTGATTATTATAATTACACTGGACTTTTAATTGCTAGGATCGCTTTCACGTTGCATTGTGGTTCGAGGAGGCAGAGAACGATATTTTGAGACGTCAGTATGACTTGCATAATACAGTTATGGTCTGTCAGGGTGACGAGTTCATATTTGACGTTCCTAATCTCAAAGAATTTCACCCTCAAGTTCTACTGAAGGATCCCGTTAGATGCTATGACGCTGAAGATTCCGAAAGTATGCACAATTTTCACACTCTTGACTTACATGAACATAAAACGGCTACACCATGAAATGCTCAAATACTGCTTGGTTTTTAATTAATGTATGTATACCTAGTTTACAAATATTTATTAAGATAATTTTTTTAACAAATTTTTCGATTTTCAGAACGTCTGTACGCGGGCTACATTTCTAAAATCGATTACCCTAACAATGCTGCTCCTAAAGTCCATATAAAATTGAAAGAGGATTTGCATCGTTCCTATGCCGGCGAGCCGTTTTCAATCCAGTTTTGCTTGGGAAGAATGACCTTCAAACGATGTCACTTTGCCATTGATGAAGCCATGAAGATTCTGGGAGCTGACTGGCTTTTTCCACAGGAAGTTGTGTTGAAGCCTCCACGAATTGTTTTTTTCGAAGAAGAGCATGATAATGTGGTAAGAATAAGAAGTTAATAATATTACAACAGAGGTAGATACAATACATTTCATTACCAAGTAAAAAGTGCATACTGTTTACGTTCGAATTTCTTTGTCACAGCGGCCCCCAGTGACGAATAAAAGTGTGCTTGAGGATGGCATAGCTGCAACTTCCTTTGAGGAAGCTACAGGGGAAACTGCATCAGGAAAAACAGAAGCACGACCTAAGCCGATCTTCAACACCGAAAGTAATGTTGTGGTGCCTTTAAATCGATGGAGGATGAAACTTCAGTGGTTTAATACTAATTTGAACAAAGAGCAAAAGAGCGCTGTGAAAAGAATACTAAGAGGGCAAGGTCGCCCATTGCCCTATATTATCTTTGGCCCTCCTGGAACTGGAAAGACAGTGACTGTCGTAGAAGCAATTCTGCAGATTTATTTCATGGAACGGAGCTCGAGGTAATTGTTCATTTGTCTAAAAAATGATAAATAAATTATTTGCATATCGTGTTGTATGCATTCTAAAATACTAATTTACGAAACTTGTTTCATTTCCAGAATTTTAATAACCGTGCCTTCCAATGCTGGAGCTGACCTCATTGCGGAGCAACTCGTTGCTACGAACCGCTTCGTGCCTGGAGACTTCGTTCGTCTAAACGGCTACACAAGATCTGATGTTCCTATGAGCGAGCTCATTGCTGACTTTTGCGTTGACGGCGAGGACCTGGAGGTCGTGTCTCGACATCGATTAATTATCGCCACGGTGGCTACAGCGGGTCAGTTTTTTTCACTGGGCTTAGATCTGGGACATTTTAGCCATGTGTTCGTTGACGAAGCAGGCTATTGTATGGAGCCCGAAGCTTTGATCCCTGCAGTACTCGCAGCTGTTAACAAGGAAGGCCAGGTAAATAATTGATTAAAAGAATTAAAACTTTAAATGTATTGTCTACCTATTCGTGTCAGTTAAAAGCGTAGACTGTCATTATTTATTAATTTGAAATGAATGAATTCATTTCTACTTATTTTACTTTCAGATTATCTTAGCGGGGGACCCCAAGCAGCTGGGTCCAGTCCTCATGTGTGATATCGGCGTGAATGAAATTCTCAACAAATCATTTCTGGAACGTTTGATGGAGCTGCCTATTTATTCCCGTGACGCCGAGACTTTTCCAGAGACGAAGTACAACCCCGCCGTCCTCACTATGCTAGTCAGATGCTACAGGACACATGAAACACTACTCAAGCTGCCCTCCGAACTATTCTACGACAATGAATTAGTCTCAGAGGCGGCATATGAAGATGCGTACGAATTATCGGAGAACTTGGACTTTTTACCAAAAAGAGGGATTCCACTCATTTTCCATGGCATTCAAGGATCCTGTTTTAAAGAAAAAGACTCTCCCAGCTGGTATAATACAGCAGAGGTAAATCAAGTTGTAAAATACGTACGGCTGCTGAAGAACAATGGAGTGCAGAATAAAGATATAGGTGTTATCACGCCTTACAGAAAGCAGGTAATTAAATTGCTATTTTCCTTTATTTCGTAAAACTCAATTCTTCGATGTATTGTGATGGTCATAATGATCACAATGAATCTTTTTACTGTACATCAGGTTGACAAAATCAAGTTCCATCTGCTATCCGCCTTGCAAGAAGATGATATCCCAAAAGTAGCCTCGGTGGAGGAGTTTCAAGGGGGCGAACGGAAAGTAATGCTCATTTCAACAGTTCGCACGGAATACACTGATCTGATTCGAAAGAAATTCAAGGGAAATAAATTAAATTTCATATTTTCCAAAAAACGATTCAACGTCGCAGTCACTAGGGCCAAAGCTCTAATGATTATCATCGGCGATCCCCACGTCTTATTCAGGGACGATGGAGAAATTAAATGTTGGTCCCGTCTACTTCGCTTTGCCTGCGAGGCTGGTGTTTACTTGGGTTGTGATAAGCCTATTCAGCTAGAGCCAAAGTTGCAAGAATTTGCCCGTCAAGCTATTACTGGTAAAGAAAATGTGGATAGCGAAGGAAATCCTGGTTCGAGTGGTAGCCCAACGCTGCCTCCACTTGTCGGTCATGGGGCCTTGGCGGATAAAAACGGCAATAATTACAATAATAATGACGATGACGATGATGATGATGAAGAAACTGGCGAAGGCTACGGTTTGCCCCGGTACCAGTACTATAGTCGGTTTTAATTACTATATTTTGTATCGAAATCGACAATCATTTTTTATTTTCATAAAACCGTAAAACTTTAACTGACTGACGAAAACATGAAGGAGACAAAAAGCTACCTACTTCGAATTACTGTATGAATCTGTACTGTTTGCTTTGTTGTTGATTTTGAAGATGTACCTAATTTCTATATTTATATTTAATTTAAGTAACGCAAGATTTTGTTGTTATGTTTCTATAAAATTGAAAAGTTGTTTTATTCTGTCATTATAATATGTTGAATCTTAGTTGTAGTTGTAGTTGAAGTACCACCCAAGCCGGAAACAATGTTAAAGAAATAATTTTTAGAAAAAGATAACATGCAGCGGGCGATTCCAAGCTTGTTAGCATGCAAAACCTTGTAATTGTAAATAAGTTTTTTTGTAAATTTTATGCATTTATTTACTTAACTTCTGTTAGCTTTGAATCTTGAAGCTTAGTTTGAAAATTTGGTTCAGTTACTGTATACTTGGGTTAATACTTGGATGTACCTAATTGTCTTTTACACAGCTGTGCAGCTTAGTATTAGTATTACACAAAATTAATGTTACAATATTTATATTATTGTAAGTACCTATCTACTATTAATTTGTGAAGCAGTGCTTCAAACTATCAATTTACTTAAAAATCGATTCCGACAATTGTGACTACTTTTATTGAATCTATAAGTTAACCCTAATAGTGTTGTTTTTACCGACGTATTTAGTTCTTAGTAAATATTTTACTACACTTTTATTATTAACTTTGACTAGATAAGATTACCCGTTTAGTAAACATTTTAATTTTAAATTCAACGATTTTAGTAGATATAATAATTTTTTAGTGGTAATAGAGATAGATAGAACTTTTTTATAGATTTTTTGTGTGTCCCAGATTAGATGTAAGCGTTTCTCTTTGTGCATATGGCCTACTGGCCTCACGATTTGATGATTTTTAAATGTTTATTTGCATTCGTGGGCCTACTGACTGGTGTTGTGATAACGTGCGTGAGTGTATTAATAATTACTTTTATACTTTGTAAAAGCATTTTTCATAATCCGAAAGTGACGCTGTCAGCTCTTTTAGAAATTCGATCTGTCTCTAGCGTGTAATAATAAAAAATGTGAACAAAATAATAAAGTCAATGGCATTACCCAATAATTTTTTTCGGTCACTATCTTGTGTTTCTGTGATAGAAAGAATAATGATTTACATTTTACATATTATGAATTTCTCGATCGTTTTGTGAGTAGCGTACCATCCACATCCCTGTACGGTGCAGTGTACATACACCCCATATAAATACTTTCCGAATCTGAACAGTCAACACGTAGGTATATAGTCAATATAATTTTTATAATTATCCTACAATTAGTAATTTATAGCAGCCGTGGTTGCCAAGAAGTTTATATGTATGTTATTAGCTTCAGCAGGTTTATTAACCTAAAAGGACCTGAGTAATCAGGTTAATAGGCAAATATGAGATTTTGTGGCTCTTCAAAAACACGTAAATAGAACATTTTGAACTTTTTCCGGAGACGCGGGTGCAGAACAACTTACAGCTCTGTGGAATTTTCCTGTATCATTTTGTTTGCTACTGCAAAACAACGGAAGAACGAAACTACCGTTCACTTAGAGTTATTATGAATAATGAAATCCTTCGGAGATTAATAACAAGATTTAAAAAAATAAAAGCCTTATTTTTAAATGGTGCTCCAGCTGTAAGTGAATTTAGTAGAAGCTTTTAAAACATGAATACCTATGCATGAAGTAAACGACACGCCTTGCCATGC